>PVJA010032486.1:0-24092 GCA_004027025.1 Myocastor coypus | reverse complement strand
ATAGATAGATAGATAGATAGATAGATAGATAGATAGATAGATAGATAAGTAGTCTCTTAAAAAAAAAAAAAGGATACTTATTTGAAGCCTTGGCTATATGTATATATACTTACTTACAGTACAATAACCTCAAATAGGAATTTATGCTATGCCTTAGTCTTTGGGAAAATAAAAGAGTTAATATATCTCAAAGAATAACTCTCTCAGTGAGCAATTACTGAGTATTTGGCTTAAAAAGCACTAAGTTTGAAACATATTATTCTGTACTGGTAATTAGGACACAGTCTTCATTTGTCACCAAACTGTCTTCCATATTTCTTTCCCACCTCTTTTCTAAAAAAAAAAACTGTACTTATTTATGTTATGGCCAGCTCAGCCTGCCCTGGGGGGTGGCGCTGGTGCAGTATGTGGTGCGAGGGATTGAACTGTGATCCCTGTGGTTGCTTAAGCTTGCCTAAGCAGGCACTTTAGACTACTGAGCTTTCTCGCTGCCCCCCACACACCTTATTTTGCTTCATAACAAATAGAATTGTTCTATCCCAAGTTAAAACCTTCTTATGAAATAATTTTCTGGTTTATTATCAATCAGTCTATCCTTGAGTTTATTATAAAATATCCATCCCAAAATAGACTTGTTTACTTAATTTATAGACTTAATTTACTTAATTTATTATGTGGGACTGCCTGGATTGAACTAGTATTTTATATCCCCAGTCCCAGCATGGGCTACCATGTCTATCTAAAAATAGACATTCTTTTTAAAGATACTTATTTCTACTCAGATATTGTTCCTAAGAACCTTTAAAAGAATTTTCATGCTGGGATACCTGTCATTCTAGTCTTTTAGAGGTGTAACAAAGAAAAAAAAGGGGGGGGGGTGTTGATTGTGAGTCAGCTTAAATCAATAGCCTCCAACACTGCCAGTTTTACCAGGAACCCAATGCAAATAAGGAACATTGGACTGTGTATACAGCTACTTCCTCTCAGCTCAAAAAGAAGAAAATTTTTTTCTTCTTTCTTTCTTTCTTTCTCTCTTTATCTTTTTCTTTTTCTTTCTTTTCTCTTTCCTTACCAATATCGATCAGAAAATTCTTCATGTCTACACCCTATGCTCTGTGTAACTATTATGAAGATAACACTATGCAATGTGTCAACTATTGCAAATGTACTACTAACATGTTTTGAAACTATCTTATTGTTATTTCTTATTAAAAATGATAAAAAAAGTAAAAGATAAGAACAGAAAGCAGCCGGGCGTGGTGGCGCATGCCTGTAATCCCAGCACTTGGAAGGCTGAGGCAGGCGGATCAGTGCGAGTTCGAGACCAGACTGGGCTGCCAAAGTGAGTTCGAGACCAGCCTGAACTGCGTAGCGAGACCCTGTCTCAAAAAGACAAAAAAAATCCTGTATTTCTTTTGGGGCCCGGCGGGATGGCTCAGTGGTTTAAAGCGCCTGCTTGGGGAAGGTTGGGCGGTTTCAGGGACCGCGGTTCGATCCCCGGCACCACATGCTACGCCAGCCCTGCCCTTGGGGTGGGTTGAGCCGGCCATAAAAATGAGTGAATAAACAAAGGTTCTGAAACAAGAAAAAAAAAAAAAAAAGAACAGAAAGCGTCACCTTCCTATAATAGAAAGTCCATGAATACTATAAAATTAATAGATAAAACTGAAAAAAATAAAAAAATAAAGATACTTATTTCTAATCTAAGTCTTACAACAGTCATGTAGATTTCCTTCTTTCTCCCAGTTCCCTACCTCCATTACTTACCTTATATTTGTGTCTTTCTCAAACTTTCTATATCTGCATGTGTCTTTGGGTCGGTCTCAAAAATCTTGGCCAAACTCACCATGTGTTACCACTTGAATTTTCCTCTTATCACCTTTTCTCTGATCCAGCACCTCTAAAACATAAATTTAACAAGCATATTTTAAAAATGTATACCTCATTAATAAACAAAAATATAAAAACAATATTGATTTTCTGTTCTTGATTGTCAAGTGTCAAGTGGTCAGGGATTTTCAAAATAAATATAATTTGTTTCTAGAGTGGGAGAAGTTTCGTGAAGATGGGTACTCATAAATGGTGTACATAAATGCTTTTCTGCAGGTTATTTTAGGAACACCTATGAAAAACCTTTAGAATACATTCACACCACTTGATCAAGGAACTCTGTGTCTTAGAATTTATTCTGAGCTTTAATTAACTTAGAATTGAATAAGGTTAAGGGATTCATTAGAGCATGGATATAAATAATTTACAGATGGGAAAATTGGAAACTATCTGAATGTTCAACAATATGGAATGGATTAACTCAGTAAATGAGCACATACTCCGTGGAATGATACATAATCATTTTAATGTTATGGAAACATATATATTATAAAATACATTTAATTATAAAATGCAGAGCAGGACATAACCAGCAGAAACCACCAGGCTTGTATAAAAGCAACATGGCCTGGAATTTATTGTGCCTGGGTGCATGCAGAGAGCATGATAAGGACATCAGCAGTGAACGAGAGACATGTGTCTCTTTTATAGGGAGAAGGCAGGAGACATCATAAGGCAGGAAGATCCCAATAAACATCTTTGGTTAAAGTTCTCTGTCAGTCTTGCATCTCAGTGGTCAGAGTTCTTGAAGTGTCCAGTGAAATTCTCAGGTGTTTTTAGATATCCCCAGATAACCTGGAACTTGCAAAATTCATTCTCCTATCTTATCTCCTTCAGTACTAAGCTGAGTTCCCTGCCGAGATTGTGCTTCTGTGGGCAAGCAGGCTAGGGTGTGGAAGAGTCAGAAAAAATATCTGCCATAGAAAGATATCTACTATGTGCTATTACTTGAAAAAAGTGTACAAAATAATTAGTGTTGTATTTTTACTAAAAATAAAAAATCTTGATAAATGAACATCTAACTAGAAAAAGTTATCTCTGATTTTTTTTTTTTTTTTGCTCTTTTTGAGGCAGGGTCTCGCTATACAGTTGAGGCTGGCCTTGAGTTCACTTTTGTAGCCCAGGCTGGTCTCGAACTTGCACCAATCCTCCTGCCTCAGCCTCCCGAGTACTGGATTACAGGCGTGAGTCACCACGCCCGGCTTCTGATTTTTTTTTTTTTTTTTTTTTTTTTTTTTTTTTGAGACAGGGTCTCACTATGCAGTTCAGGCTGGCCTTGAGCTCACTTTTGTAGCCCAGGCTGGTCTCGAACTCACACTGATCCTCCTGCCTCAGCCTCCCGAGTGCTGAGATTACAGGCATGAGCCACCACGCCCGGCTTGATTTTTATTTTATACTTATCTATGTTTTCAAATCTTTTTATAGGTATATGTGATAGATACCATATTTATTGTGAGGAACTAGTACATTTACATGTTTTTAAATGTTCTGCAGTTGTTTAATTTTTTGATTTTTAATGTTAGGTCTAAAAGAAATAAACTATTGTTAGGTCTAAAAGAAATAAAATAAACTATAAAGCCTGTCATAATTACTCACCTACTTAGAAGCCCTTAGTAGTCTTCTATAATCTATCCTAAGATAGATATAATGCCTTAGAATGGTGTTCAAGCCTCTTCACATTCTAGACTATCTCTCCAGGCTGTTCTAGTCATAATTCTTAGTACTTGCTATGCTTTGTAGATATTATGTAGAATGCTTTTTATGCTTTTCCTTATATGCCTTTATTTATACATTCCCTTTGCCAGGAAGACTTGTGATTGTTTGTCTATTCATAATCTTACTTATCCTTCAAAGCACAGCTCAAATATCATTTTCTCTGTATATTTATTTCTCTCATTTTCATTCTTTATTAGCTGTTTTATATCTGTTTATGTACCATTTGTGAGCTTTTTGATGACAGTGGCTATGTCTTACTTATATTTCTGCTTCTTTCTTTGACTGGCATAAAGTGGGTCTTTAGGAAATAAAAGGTTGCTAAAAGAATGGAGCTTTTTCCCTTTGGGCAGTTAATTGTTATCCCCACTGGTTTCCCATAATACATGATCACAAGGAGATGTTACTTTTGTTATCCTAGTTGTATGTGCCTTCCTACACTGTACCATCACACTCAGGCTGCAACTTGGTTCTTTCAAGGTGACTTATTCAACCTGATATAAAATCGATATCACCTGGGCACAGGGACCCACATCTGTAATCACAGTACTTGGGAGGCTGAAGCAGGGGGATTGCCATGAGTTTGAGGCCAGCCAGGGCTACACAGCAAGGTCAAGGCTAGCCTAGACAACGTAGTAAAATCTTGTCTCAATATATACATACATACATACATACATACTAGATTAAACATAAACTTCCATTTTCAAGCATGAATTTTTCTTGTTTGAAATTTTAACTCCACCATAATATTTTTTTCTTATCTGGTAGAGCATGTGCCTACAGCTTGTGCTCGGGTTGATGCCCTGCGTTCTCATGGTTATCCAAAAGAGGCCCTCAGACTCACGGTCGCCATTATTAATACTCTGCGATTGCAGCAGCAGAGGCAACTGGAAATCTACAAGCATCAGAAGAAAGGTATAGTAATTAGGAGTCATCTAACTCTTTAGACCTAAGGCTGATGAAGATCTTCAGAGCATAAAAACCCCAAAACTCTATTTTCATTAAATATCATGGTGTGTCAGGGGGCTAGGAAATCCCAAGTAATTCCACCTCAGTCAGTCTGTTTTCCCATCAGTAAATTGGAAACAGTGATGCCTTCTGCCTTCTTGGTGCAGATTCAAGGGCCCACTAAGAACCCTTGTAAGCTGACAAGTGCATATCCACATATGTACTATCAGCAGGCAGCCTAAATAGACCACTTAACCTTATAGCTGTCAGGTAAGTTGTGACCATTCCTATCAACCAAAGGCAAAACAAAAAGAGAAACTTTTCCTTGACTCTTATCAAAGCCTTAAATGAGACCTGATAAGGAGACTCAAGCTAGGGGTAAAAAAAACAATGTGTTTCTATCACTGTCTAAAACTTTGAACCTACTTACTTCCAGAACTGTTGCAGAGAGGAACTACAACTATCACAAACCTGGAGGGCTGGGTGGGCCACCCGCTGGATCCTATTGGCTGCCTGTTTCTCACGTTGACTGAAGCTTGTCGCCTCAATGATGATGGTTATATGGAAGTGTCAGGTACAAGGGTCAGCCTGAGGCAAACTGGGACTGCCTTTGGCAGGCCTCTAATCCATGGCAAACTCTATTTTACCCCTCCCTCAGCTTCTCCACCCTCATTTTGTCCAAACTGGATGTCCCTGAGAGGTTTCTTCTCATTCCCATTTTCCTTTCTCACACTGTGGTCTGGCCCTGTCCATTTTATCTTTCCAGTTTCCTTCCTCCTCTCCTTTCCCTAATCATGAATTCCTAAAGGATGTAGCCAGGGGAAATAAGAAAGGACAGAAAAATAAAGAGTCAGAGGCCAGAATTTTAGGGCAGTCTAGAAGTGGAAGATAATTGCCATCATTCCAGAACATGTATCAAGCCAGGTGTGGTGGCATACACTTAAAATCCCAGTTACTTGAACCATTAAGTTCAGAGCCTAAGCAGTGTGGTGAGACCCTATCTCAAAAACAAGTATGTTTATTCCTTGATTTCCTTTGAACTGTCTCTCTCATGATGGTTTTCTACTAATTTACAAATGAGAATAGTTTAAGAAAGTCTCAAAGTAGCCAGGCAAAATTAATTGTTTCCTTTATGTCATCTCTGTTGTTTTATCTACTTTAACTGCATTATGGTTTCAAGTATCAGCCATTTGAAAATAGAAATTATAACTTACTTGTTGTAACTGTCATGTAATAGTCTTCCATAAATATTTATCAGATAAAGGGGAAAAAAAAAAAAAAAAAGAAACCAGGACTGGCTTTGTGACCTTTTTTTTTTTTTTTGAAATGGTATTTCACTATGTTGCCCCAGCTTGCCTCAAACTCAAGGAATATATTTGCCTCAGACTCCTCAGTAACTAAAACTATGGGCACACACTACCATGCCCAATTAAGACTCTGAATGAACTATGTCTCTTCCTGAAATTGTGAATCCATTGGTAAATCATGGCTATAATTTCAGTTATTTAAAAGCCTGAGGCAGCCGGGCGTGGTGGCGCATGCCTGTAATCGCAGCACTTGGGAGGCTGAGGCAAGAGGATCGGTGTGAGTTCGAGACCAGCCTGGACTACAAAAGTGAGCTCAAGGCCAGCCTCAACTGCATACTGAGACCCTGTCTCAAAAAGACAAAAAAAAAAAAAAGCCTGAGGCAGAAAGAGTAAATGTTCAAGGCCAGCCTGGACAACTTAGTGAGACCCTGTCTCAAAATAAAAATAAATATACCTCAGTGGTCTTGCATTTGTACAGCATGCGTGAAGTCATGGGTTCCATTGCCAGCACCACATACATACATAAACATGAATAATAATATAGAAGCTGTAGGTGCTAGCAGAATACAAGTTTAACTAGATAGATTTAGATTTCTCTGGGTAGATATATAAAGATTAGCCCTAAACCAACCTAATCCCCTGTACAAGAAATTTTTTAAAATTCCTTTTATTTGTTTATGTATTTATTTATTTGGGACAGGACCTAACTACACAGCTCACTCAGACTCATAGTGATCCTCCTGTCGCAGTCTCCCCAGTGCTGAGATTACAGGTGTGTGCTACCATGCCCAGTTTTGGGACCAGCTTGACATGTGATACCAGGGATCTTGTCCTTGTGCTTGCCAGACAGGCTCTTGGACCACTGAGTTATCTCCCCAGCCCCTCTACAAGGAATTATTATCTTTAATCTGTTTCATTTACATGATGATATTTTACTTACAGCCTGAAAACCTAAAGTTCTATTTGTTTTTTGTTTGTTTGCTTTTTGGTTTTTGTTTTTATATATTTAGTGCAGTGTCTATGAGGTTTCATTATGTAGACAGAACTCATAGTGATCCCCTGCTTTCAGCCTCCCAAGTGCTGGGATTATAGGCACTTGCCACTACACCCAGTCTCAATCACTGGCAGCGTGCCCCAGGGGCAGGACCAGCACAGCTTGTGGTTTCCGGGGGATCAAACCCCAGTCCCTATGCTCTACCTAAGTAGATGCTTTAGTCCACTGAGCTATCCTGCCCTAAAGTTATATTTGATTTATTTGTTCATCACAGACATATACTTAGTTTCTCCCATATCTCAGGCTCTAGAAATTCCTATAATATAATAGTCTCATCTTTTTAACAGTAGTAAAATAGGCATAAAACCAGAAAATTTTGACATTACATTGTATACTAGCAAAAGTAAGATTTTATACTCCCTAGCTGGCCTAATCCATATATTATGAAGAAAGTAGAAATCTTTGTACTTACTTCTGTGGAACTATTTTCAGTAGAGTTTTCTCACTGCTATGGGGTTCTGACTCAGCTTCTGTGATAACTGCTAACCAAGCAGTATCCCAAAGTGGGAGGTAGAGAATGGAACAAACCACCAGACCTGTCCTAAAGATGATCTGTTGCCCTCAGATATGAATGAAAGCAGACTCCCTGTATATCAACATGTACCTGTGGCTGCAGGCTGCACAAACAGCAGTGAGTCCTACCTGTCATTAGCACTGGAAGTTGCTCTGATGGGTATGGGTCAACAAAGGGTAATGCCCGAAGGCTTGTATGCACAGGACAAAGTGTGTCGTAATGAAGAGCATCTCCTAAGCCATCTCCAGGAGCTGCAGCTAGATGATGAACTAGTACAAACACTGCGGAAACAATGCGTCTTATTGCTAGAAGGTAAGTATAGAAGAGACTATTATCACAGACATTGCTTGCCCCTGACTATGGGCTCCCTTCTCTTCTAGAGCACAGGCTTAGGAACATTTATTACATTAAAGAGTAATGAAGGTTCCCATGGCTAGCAAACATGCATAACACCTAGGACATCTTGACTCTAGGCTGGCAAATGGAATCAGAGAGATTAAATAACCAGCTAGCTTATCTTCTTCCTGCAGGAGGACCTTTCAGTGGTCTTGGAGAAGTCATACACCGAGAGAGTGTTCCCATGCATACATTTGCCAAGTATTTGTTCTCAGCTTTGCTGCCTCATGATCCAGATCTGTCCTATAAATTAGCTTTGCGTGCCATGAGGTAAGTAGTCCATTCTAGACCAGTTGCCTGCACCAAAAGAGAATTCTCCAGTGCTTTATTTATCCTACTTTCTTCTCTTTCTTTCTCTAGTTATTCCATTAATCTGCCACCAATCCATTAAATGGCTCAGATAATTTCATATGATCTAAGATTCATATCTTGGATTCCTCACTGATGACTCAGTGACTTTCTAGCTGTATTCTTGGTGGATTTTCTAAGGACGCCCTTGAAATTAATATTTATGAAACACTCAAGACCTGAATCTCCTATTCTGGAGCCAACTGGGCAGCCTAAAAAGGGGGTTTAAGCCTTTCTATAACTCAGCTGAATTAGTTCTCAGGAATAGGGTTTGAGAAGAATCTGGGGAAAACAGGGACAAGTGTGTACACACCAAGAAAGGAAAACAATGAGCTCTAAGAATCTTGTTTGACACCAGCATAGGATCCTTGGCTTAAGCAGTGAGGACTATTTAGCTAGAGTTTATAAGTGTCTAGGTACTCACCTCACAGAGAATATACATGGGTTTGTTTTTGTTTTTTTTTAAAAGTAATATACAAGTTTTAAAACCTTCAATGCTTTTGTCAATATTTCTTTCCCTAGTACCTCCCCAGCAAAGACCAAGCTTCTCTAAGGTGGCTATGGTCCAGGTAATGGCTGATGACTCTTCCTGGGTCTTCTAGGTTACCTGTTTTAGAAAACTCAGCTTCTGCTGCTGATACTTCTCACCCTCACCATATGGTATCTGTGGTCCCCAGCCGTTATCCTCGCTGGTTTACACTTGGACACCTGGAATCACAGCAGTGTGAACTGGCCTCCACCATGCTGACTGCTGCCAAAGGTAAATATATAACCTTAGTCTCCAGCATCCCCACTGTGTCTACCCAGCCATGGCATGACAAAGGCATGGCTTGCAGTCTCCTGAAGAAGAGAAGCTATTTACTCTTCACTGACCTTTTTGAGTGATAAGGATCCTCACTTTGATTCCTTAGCTAGGAAAAGCACCTGGGTCAAACCAAAACCTTGCCCTACATACTAATTGTATGACGCTAAGAATACAGAATTAAATGATTTTTTAAGCTAACTTCTAATTACAATTAGAACCTCTAATTACAACTTCAAACCTCAATTTTAAAATCTGTGAAGTAAGATCATTGTGAATGACCTCAGCCTCTCAGGGATACTGGAAGATCTAATGAAGTGAAGACTAAGACCTACAGAACTCCTTAGAGACCAGAGTTTGTGATTTTTCTAGTACCCCTTGTTAAAAAGAAAGAAGTACAGAGGACTCCTTCTGTAATCCCACCACATACTCCCTATTAACTATTCAGGCTCCATTTGAAAGAGAAGTAAAAATAAGCACCTAAATGAGAAACTAATAAATACCAGCCTCTATGTGTTCTGTATATTTTGTACCAAGAAACTACATAGAATTTTGTTTTGTTTTATTTTTGGTACTTGGCATTGAACCCAGGATGCTCTTCCACTGAGCTTTTTATTTTTGAGGCAGGGACTTACTGAATTGCTTAGGCTAGCCTCAAGCATGCAGTCATCTTGCCTCAGCCTCCCAAGTAGCTGGGGCTATAGGTAAATGTGGCCATTCCCAGCTACTACATGGATTTTCAAAGCTGTTTTGTTTGGGGGTTTTTTTTGTTTGTTTTAGATAGAATCTTACTGTGTTGCCAAGGTTAGTCCTAAACTTCTAGGCTAAAGGAATCTTCCCACATTAGCCTCTGGAGTGCTAGAACTAAAGGCATACCCCAGCTTTAAAGTGTATTTCCAGAAAATTAAAAATAGCTTCAAGCTGTGTCTTATTCCCAGAAAACCATGTCCATTTCAGAAAAGTAAAAGATCCTGGACAAATAAATATAAATGGTCAACAAACCAATATAAAACTCAAACAAAGGATGACTCAACATTTCATAGAAAAGGGAATGCAAATGTCTGCTAAAAAATTCAGGCCTGGGCACATGAGCGGTGCAGCTCCGAGCCCGCCTGCCTCGGTCTCCGGCGCCAGCTACGCCGTTGCCCGTTACTATGGCCCATTACAAAGCCGCCGACTCGAAGCGTGAGCAGTTCCGGAGGTACTTGGAGAAGTCGGGAGTGCTAGGCACGTTGACCAAGGTGTTGGTAGCCTTATATGAAGAACCAGAGAAACCTACTAGTGCCTTGGATTTTTTAAAGCATCACTTAGGAGCTGATACCCCAGAAAATCCAGAAGTTGAGCTACTTCGCCTAGAACTGGCAGAAGTGAAAGAGAAGTATGAAGCTACTATAGAAGAAAATAAAAACTGAAAGCAAAGCTTGCTCAGTATGAACCACCTCAGGAGGAGAAGCGTGCTGAATAGGATTCTTTTCAGTTGAAAAGACACTGAAAAATGGTTTTATATGACTTGACCAGTTTGTATAGTATATAATCCTTTCTGATCAGATGCTATAGAACTTTTAATGTGTTAAATTCACCTTTCACATTTAAATGTTATAAATACACATACTTAGAATCACCAATAAAAACTGCAACTTTCCTTGGATCTTAAAGCAGGAGAAATATGGGGCCAGGGTAAATCCTGAAGAACAGTTATCTAATTCATTACCTTAAAAGATGTTCTGTTAGTCTGGGAGTAAATCCTACTAGTTAGATGTTACCCAAGGACACTTAGCTTGGAGCTGCTCCTTGGTTTAGTTCAGGATATGAGCGTAGGTACAAACATGCTTTACAATGACGATAACAGTGTTTATATTCCCTGTAGGCAACAGGAGAAATCTGAGTGACACACGATGCTTTTGTATGGGTTCCCATGTGAATTTTATGCTCTTGTTTATAGAATGCGGAAAAAGTAACTCTTCTTTGCCGCCACTTTGCCTTAGACAACTATGTGTGTGCCAGTTTGATCTCTGACACCACTTTTTTCTTCTATGCAATCATGTTTGTCTGATAATGTTGTCTTGCTTTGCTGTATACTTTAGGGGGGCCTAGTTGCTCATTAGCCTTTGTGTGTTGTTCATTTTGCTTAATAATGCAATTATTCTGATTGTGAAACATAAAACAGGATCACACTGTTACCCTGCCTTGTCTAGTTATTTGGTGGGTGTAGACAGAGGTAATATAATGTTCTGGGTTCAGGTACTATATAATTAATAGTGCTTTTTTCCCTCAAAGTATTTTTCTAGCCTTCAATTCATTTTATCTTCATTATCCCTGTGAAGTAGGTGGGCATACATGAGGGGAGGCTGGGTGCTGAAATTTTAGGCCAAAGACTGATATTAATACAATTACTTAATTAACTGTAGAACTTTGGTCATGTTAGCCACTCTGGGATTTACTTTCCTCATCTGTTAAATGAGAACATCTGTGCTGCCTACCTCACAGGGTTGTTGTGAGGGTCAAATGAGAATGTATGTGAAAGATTTGTAAGTGGTAAAGCACTATATTCTTGGTTTTAAAAAAAATAAAATTCAGGCCTGGGGACTGGGTAGATAGCTCAGCAGTCTAAGCTTCTGCCTGGCAAGTGCAAGGACCCGAGTTCAATCCCCAGTACCATCTTGAAATCCCAGGTGCGCCAGGCCAGCCCCAGATCCTAAAACCCTAGGCATAGGGGCCTGGAGGGATGGCTCAGTGGTCTAAAGCGCCTGCTTGGGAAAGCTTGGGCGACTTCAGGGACCGCGGTTCGAACCCCGGCACCACATGCTGCGCCAGCCCTGCCCTCAGGGCAGGCTGAGCCGGCCATAAAAATGAGTGAATAAACAAAGGTTCTGAAACAAGAAAAAAATAATAATAAAAAAAAAAGAAAATGTTAAAAAAAAAAAAAACCCTAGGCATAGAGATACAGGAGGATCACTACAAATCTGAGCTGCACAGTGAGACTCTATATCCATTATAAGTGCAAGATCCTGAGTTTGATTTCTGGCACAAGAAAATTAGAATATCTCATGCCACTTGAAAAATTAAATTGAGATAAGGGCTAGCCAGATAGCTCAGAGGATTAATGTATCTGCTTAGGCAGACACAGGGACTAGGGTTTGATCCCTGGGGTGCACTGAGATGGCAACTGAAACTGGGTGTGGTGGTGCATACCTGTAATCCCAGCACTTAGAAGGCTGAGAACAAGAGAATTGCTGTGAGTCCAGTCTGTGCAGTGAGACCCTGTAGAGCCTATGGTAAATACATTAAATAAACAAACAAATAAATAAATTGTCCAGAGATAACATTTTTCACATTCATATTCAAAAATCAGTAAATTTGATAAGCACATACATAGGGGGCAGTTGTAGCTAAGCATGGAGGATCAGATTATAAGCAGGATAAAGAGGATGGCTAGAAACTCAGTGGTAGAGTGCTTGCCTAACATACCCTAGGTTCAGTTCCAATAAATAGAAGTGGAAGTGGAAGAGGAAGAAGAGCAAAAGAAAAGGAAGAAGAGGGGGATGGGAGGAGAGGAAGAGAAAGTACAATGAAGGACATGATGGCACATACCTGTAACCATACCACTCTGGGAGACTGAACCAGGAGGATCTCAAGTTTGAGCCTAGCTTTGACAGCTTAGCAACTTATCCAAGACCCTGGACCAAAAAGAATTTTTTTAAGTATCTGGGGATATAGCTCAGTGCAAAGAATGAATATAATCTACAGGACCACAAAACAAATTCAGCAAAAGAGACAAAACCTAATGCAAGCAGAAGAAAGGAAATACTAAAGATCAAAATAAAAGTCAATGAAATAGAAAAGCAGTAAAGAAAAAATTCAGTGAAACATAAAGCTAGGTCTCTATAAAGATCTGTAAAGTTGAAGTCCCTGTCTAGGATAATCAACAAAAAATAGATAAAAATATAAATTATATCACCATTAGGAATGAAAAAGATGACATCACTACATAGTCGAAAGAACAAAATAATAGATTATTTTGAAAACCTTTGTGCCAATAAATCCAACATTGGCGATCTGGTCTAATTCCTTGAAAGATATCAACTGCCAAAACTCACCAAAAAACAAACTAGGTAGCTGGGCATAGTGTGCATACCTATAATCCCAGCATTCAGGAGGCTGAAGCAAGAGGATTGCTGCAAGTTTGAACCTAAACTATATAGCAAGACTCTGTCTTAAAAAAAAAAAAAAAAAAAAAAACTAGGCATCTGCCCAAAAGAATTAAAGCATAGACTTAAACATATACATGTATACCAGTATCTGTAACTACATTATTTATTTATTTTTATTTTTATTTTTTTTAAGAATTTTTTATTTTTTTCTTGTTTCAGAACCTTTATTTATTTATTCACTCATTTTTATGGCCGGCTCAGCCCACCCCGAGGGCAGGGCTGGTGCAGCATGTGGTGCCGGGAATTGAACCACAGTCCCTGAAGCCGCCCAAGCTTTCCCAAGCAGGCGCTTTAGACCACTAAGCCATCCCACCGGGCCCCTGTAACTACATTATTTATAGCAGCTGAAAGTTAGAATCAAAATATCCAGTCAAGAAATATCAATGGATTTTAAACTACTAGGTGAACCTTTAATGAGAAATATAATATTTACATAATTTTAAAGTATCTCTCAGTAAAATACTTATCAATCATAAAGGAAAAAAGTGAGCTGGCCAGATAACTCAGCAGATTAAAGAGCCTGCCTGCTTAGGCAGATGTAGGGACCAGGTGTTTGATTCCCAGCTTGCCATGTTGGCCCTGTCCCCAGGGCGATTAAGACTGGGTGTGGTGGCATGCACCTGTTATCCCAGCACTTGGGAGGCTGAAAAACAGGAAGAGTCACTACAAGTCCAAGCTGTGAAACCCTATAAATCCTATAGACCCTGTATTAAATACATTTTTTAAAATTTATTTATTTATTTATTTTTCAATTTTTTTATTGTTTAAATTTAACAATGGTTATATTACATATTTTCATCATCAGATCAGTTTAGATTAATACATATAGGTATATAAGATTGATCAAACAATTAAACATTAACCTTTCTAAATCCACATTTTTAAAAATTTAAATAAGGGGGGAAAAGTACAATTTCTCTATCTCACTGAACAGAGAAAGTTGGCAGGCATCACTTTAATCAGGGAGTGACAATACACACACTTGTAATTCCAGCACCCTGGGAGGCTGAAAAAGGAGGATTGTGAGTTTCAGGCAATCTTGGACTATGTAGTGATTTAAAAGACCAACCTGGACTACATAGTCAGGACCTGTCTCAAAAAGCAAAACAAAACAAAAACTTAGCAAGTTAAATTTTATAATATGTAGAAAGACATAATACACTGTGGTTAAGTAGGATTTAATCCCAGGAATGTAAGGTTGGGTATCACATTAGACAGTCATTCACTATATTGAACCATATTTATAGAGTAAAAGAGAAAATTCATATGATCATTGCAGTAATACAGAAAAAAGCATTTGATAAAGTACAACCATCTCTTTCTAGTAAAAATATAAACTTTTATTCTTTTGTGGCTGGCTCAGCCCACCCTAGGGATGGGGCTTGCATGTCATGTGATGCTGGGGATCAAACCAAAGTTCCTGCATTTGCCTAAGCTTGCCTAAGCAGACACTTTAATCCACTGAGCTATCTCACTGTCCCAAAATATAAACTCTTAAGAAAACTAGAAATATGAGGAAACTTTAATGTGATGAAGGGCATCTGTGATCTATCTGCAGCTAACTTTATACTTAATGATGAAGGACTGAATGCTTTCTAAGATCAGAAACACGGCAAGGATATTCATTTTACTGTTCAACTCATGCTAGTGCTTCTAGTCACTGCAGTCAGATAATTCAAAAAATAAACGACCTGGGCATGTTACTACTTGCCTATAGAGTCCCAACTACTTAGGAATCTAGAAAGGAAGTGCCACTTGAGCCAGGGAGTTCAAGTCCAACTAGATAACATAGAGACCCTAATCTCAGCAACAAGAAAATGTGTCTCTACAGAGAAAGAAAAGCACGGCAAAAGCAAAAATGGACAAGTGCAACTACAAGTGGAACTGCACTAAAGTAAAAGCTTCCAGCACAGCAAACACTCAACAGAGTAAACAGACAATCTACACAATGAAAGGAAATACTTATAAACCATGTGTCTGACAAGGGTTTGATTTATAAAATATATAGGAAATTCTTAAAAGAGAAAACAGAGAATCACCATACTTGAACATGCTGTCCAGGCACCTGCAGCGCTGAGCTAGAGGTGAGCAAGTGCCACACCCAGTAGGGAAGGGAGACAGGGTAGTGACTGTGGATGCTGATCCAGCTGGAGAAATGGAATATACAAATGGATAATGGCCAGTCAAGTAAAGGTAGAACTCTGACCCATGACCTGAGGCAATCTCTCCAAAAAGCTAATTTAATCTAGTAAGGGAAGCCAGCCTGAAACCCTTTGTTTGTCTTAGGATCCTATAGCCAGTCACCACCTCAGGAGCCTGCTGTTCACCCTGAATGAAGCAGAATGACATCCCAGCAGGTGCACCTGCCACTGTTGCTGCTGCTGACCAGTGAGATGGCATGAGTCAGCCCTGAAGCTGAGGGAGGACCTGTTTCCATGTCCTCATCCCATGGACCTAGAGACCATTGGGATCATGCTTGTGCTTCAGACCTTGGCGGGGGCATTGTACAGCCACTGGGGGTGACCAGTTCAGCTGTAACCTGACCTTGGTGGAGGCCACTGCCAACTAGTGAGCTACATACTGACAGAGAGCTGTGTGCCCAAGAAGACTGCCTGTCTGCTTCTATCTCACCTTTATAGTCTGTAGACCCAGAGAACCATGAGCTGATGGACGATTGGGAGATGCTGAGCAAGGGCGCTCCTGTAGAGGGCTGGGGAGACCCCTGAATAGACCCCCAAAGGACCTGCCACTTTCAGGCAAAGGCAGGGGCTCTGGAGGAGCTGGGAAGTTACTACAGAGGTCTGGAGCTGGTCTTTGTCTGCCTGCAAGCTCTTGGGCACCAAGATAACACCAGGTGCAGGGTGCATCAACACTTCCATGGGGCATGTTCCATGACTCTGGCACTGTCCTGAGGCATCCATATTCTTAGGGGCATTGCCTAGCAGCTTTAGGACCTTGATTTTGGGTTCCATGATCTGCAGCACTTCCGAACTCTGCACACAAACATCCGAGCCCACCATCCCAGACTCTACCCAGAGCATGGTACACTGTCTCCTCAGTGACCTCTGAGTCCCCCGGACAAACACTAGAGAAACATGATCCTCCTCAGCCCAGGCAGCAACACTAGGTTACATGCAGGTGGAGGGCCTGGCTGCCTATGCGTGTCCACTGGTCCACTAAGACACCTGCCTGATGGCATGGGGAAGACTGAAAGATGACCATCTGTCAGAACCCTTTCCCTGATAAGCCTCAAGCTAGGAGAAGGCATGGAATCACAGAAAGCTCAGATTCAGAGACTTCCCCAAGCACACTCCTCCCAGCACTGCAAGTGGACTAGGGCCTGATACAGGTCCCTGAGCCAACATGGGGCAGAGAACTCCCACAGAACTCAATCGCAGAGGCCTTAAAATCTACTAAAGCAGACACCTTAGTTACTTAGATACCAGTAGTGTGAAGAATGCAATGTTAAATTTCATCATTCCACAGTATATGTATGCTTTTAACATGTCCTGTTTACATGGTAAAAACATACAATTTTGTCAATTTAAAAAATACTACTTTTTTAAAAATAGTAGCATGGTAGTGTAAAGTAACCTGAAAAATCTATAGTTATAAGAGCTTCTGCTTATCCTGAAGATGAAAATTATATTGACAGATTTGTAAGGTACATTTTAATGAAAAGTTTATCTCATATAGGGCTAATGAAACAGTTGTTACAGGTCTGTATTTCAAAATCTACACCAGCTCCCCAAAAGAAGAAAACATTAACAATTGTTGGTAATAAAAACACGAGATTTTAATGTCATTCAGCACAATTAAAATTTTGAGGATCTGGAGAGATAGCTCAGCAGTATAAGTGCCTGCCTGGTGAGCACAAGGTCCTGAGTTTGACCCCTGGTACAAAGAGAAAAAAAAAAAAAAAAAAGGAATTTCTTTGGTGGTGATAATATTAGCAATGCTAATAAAAACTGTTGTCAAAAAAAAAAATCACCTTGAAAAAAAAATCAGTTGTTTTTAAGAAACTAAATATAACATATTTATTGTGTGCATATGTATAGCCATTTAGCTTGATTTGAGGTTTTATTGACTGTTTTCCTTAGAAATGGAGTACCAAATATCTAGATTTATGATACTAGGTAGTCTTAACATTTTACTACTATATAAATAAACTACCAAATAAATTTTGCTCATTATAAATCCACCTACTTTTTTTTTTTTTTTTTTTTTTTTTTTTTTTTTTTTTTTTTTTTTTTTTTTTTTTTTTTTTTTTTTTTTTTTTTTTTTTTTTTTTTTTTTTTTTTTTTTTTTTTTTTTTTTTTTTTTTTTTTTTTTTTTTTTTTTTTTTTTTTTTTTTTTTTTGGCCTTTTTGAGACAGGGTCTCACTATGCAGTTCAGGCTGGCCTTGAGCTCACTTTTGTAGCCCAGGCTGGTCTCGAACTCACACCGATCCTCCTGCCTCAGCCTCCCGAGTGCTGGGATTACAGGCATGAGCCACCACACCCAGCTTATACCACCTACTTTTAATAGTCATATTTCTGGTACAAAAATAGTAATGTATTTAATTATAGAAAGCTGTCCTAGGTCCACTGAAAATTATAGGTTACCTTTATGTAATTTGAAAAACACATTCAAAGCCCAAGAATTTTGAACAAGAAGTTATGAACCTATACATCCAATATAGTTATGAACTTATACATCTGTGTGTACTGTGCTGCCATTTATAAGTTTTTTACATTTTACTTTTTGTTTGTTTTAGCACCAGGAATTGAACTCACAAGCTTGTGCTGGCCAGGCAAGCACTTAAGCTGCTGAGCTACCTCCCCAATAAAATGATACATTTCCTTCTTAACTATAGAATCTGCTACAAATATAAAAAACTGATGACATTGGCTGTACATAAGGTTACAAGTAGGTGAATGAGGGCCAGAGGTGTCTTTTCAGTATTGAACCACGAGGATATTTAAACTTTTTAAAATTGTAAAGTCAGAATTTCCCACGCCAATTGTGGGGTGCATGCCTATAATCCCAGCACTTGGGAGGCTTAGGCAGGGAGGCTTGCTGTGAGTTGGAGCCCACCTGGCCCACAAAATGAGTTCAAGGCCAGCCTGAACTGCATAGTGAAACTTAGTCTCAAAAAAAGGGACCAAGAGCTGGCCAGATAGCTCAGCAGACTAAGGGGCCTGCTTAGGCAGAGCACAGTGGCCAGGGTTCAATCCCTGGCATGCCCTGCAGGCCCTACCCTCAGGGCACACTGAGACATGATTGAGACTGGGCATAGTGGCATGCACCTATAATCCCAGCACTTGGGAGGTAGCATGCACCTATAATCCCAACACTTGGATTTTCAGCTTTGGGAGGCTGAAAATAGAATTACTACAAGTCCAGTCTATGTAGTGAGATCCTGCAGACCCTGTAGACCCTGTACTAAATACATTTTTTTTAAAAGGCCAAATGTAAAAATAAAAATTGTCCAAACTAAAGTACAGAAAAAGAAATGGAGAAAAAAAGAGTATTTGAAAACCTTGAGGTAATTATAAAAGATATAACCTGCATTGTCAGAATATAAGAAGCTGGGCATGGTGACACACACCTGTAACCCCAGTACTTGGAAGGCTGAGGCGGGAGCATCACTGTAAGTTGGAGGCTAACCTGAACTACATGGTGAGACCCTATCTCAAAAAACAAAACAAAAAGAATATGAGAAGGAAAAGAAAGAAGCAGAAATATTTGGAGTAAGGAATACTGGCTGAATTTTTTTTCAAAATTCATGACAGACAGCAGAGCACTGATCCAGTAAGCACAAAGAAACCAACAAGATGAATACCAAAAAATATTCCCTTAGGCATACCATATTCAAAATGCTTAAAACCAAAGAGAAAACCTTCAAAGAAGCCAGAGAATAAGAAGCCACAGCCTTCCCTGTAAAACAAAAATAAGAATTTCATAGACATCACAACCATGTAAGCAAGAAAATAATGGAAATATTAAAACAGAAAATTGGCCAACCTACAATTTGGTATAAAGTAAATTATCCTTTATCAAAATAAAAAACTAAAAAATGAATTTACCAACAAGTTAAAAAGATCATATACCTGTGCCAGCCCCGCCCCCAGGACTCGCTGAGACAGCAATTGAGACTGGGCATGGTGGTGTGCACCTGTAGTCCCAGTTCTTGGGAGGCTAAACACAGGCAGGTCACTACTATTCCAATCTACGTAGTAAGACCCTGTAGATCCTTACTAAAAAGATCATATACCAAGCTGGACATGGTGATGCATGGGTATAATCCCAGCAGTATGGAAGGCTGAAGTAGGATTGCAAGTTCAAGCCCAGTCTAGGCAACCTAGTGACTGGAGGTGGATTGGGAGGATGCATACAATTTTGAAGATGTGTGAAAGCCCTCAGTTCAAGTCCCAGTATAAAAACAACACCCCAAAACAACTTATATCAGGAGCAAGTGGGATTCATCCCTGGGATGGAAAGATAGTTAACACACAAAAATCAGTTAATATGACCCACCAGTCTGGGAGGTTGAGCAGAAGAATCACAAATTCAAGCCCATTTAGGGCAATTTAACCCAATTGTCTCAAAAAGTCTGAGGAGTCAGACATGATGGCACATGCCTGCAATCCCAGCACTTGAGAGGCTGAGGCAGGAGGATTGCCATATGTTTGAGACCAATCTGGGCTAATAGAAAGTTCAAGGCCAGCCTGAATTACAGAGCAAGGCCCTGTCTCAGAAAGAAAAAAAAAAAAAAAAAAAGGCAGCAGCCCTGGAGATACAGCTTAATGAAATGGTCCTGGTTCAACTCCTGATAACACATACACACTTTAGTTAATATGATATACCACATTAGTAGCATAAAGGACAAAAAAATCTCAGGGGCCAGCTAGATGGCACCTGCTTAGGCAACGGCAGGGACCGGGTTCAATCCCCAGTGTGCTGTACCAGCCCCACCCCCAGGGTGCTCTGAGACAGATTGAGACTGGGGGTGGTGGCATGCATGTGTAATCCCAGTATGTGGAAACCTGAAAACAGGAGGATTGGGGCCTGGCAGGATCACTCAGTGGTCTACAGCACCTGCTTAGGAAGGCTTGGGTGGCTTCAGGGACCGTGTTCAATCTCCAGCACCACATGCTGTGCCAGCCCTGCCCTCAGGGCAGGCTGAGCGGGCCATAAAAATAAATAAACAAACAAAAGCTCTGAAACAAGAAAATAAAATAAAATTAGATAAAATAAATTCAAAAAAAATTAAAAAAAAAAAAAACAGGAGGATCACTACTACGAGTCCAATCTATGTAGCAAGACCCTGTAGACCCTGTACTAAATACATTAAAAAGGATTTTAAAAATTCATAATTATCTCCATAGATACAAAAAAGGCATTTGAAAAAAATGAACAGTTGTTCATAATAAATACTAAGAAACTAGAAACAGAAAGGAATTACTTCCAACATAATAAAGGCCATATGTGAAAAGCATTAACATTATATTCAATGGTAAAAAATAAAATCTAGACAAAACTGTTATGCAAGAAAAGAAAAATCAGAAATGAAGAAGAAAAATATATATTTGCAGACATGATTTTACATATAGATAACCCAAAATATTTCAGTTTTAAAAATGAAACCCTTTCCCAGCACTCCGGAGGCTAAAGCAGGAGGATCACTCCGAGTTGAAGGTCAGCATAAGCTACACCATGAGTTCAAAGCCAGCCTGAAATCCATGGTGAGGCCCTGTTTTAAAAAAAAGGAAGAATGAGAAAGACATCTTTGGAACTAACCAACTAATCATTCAGTAAGGTTATAGTGTATAAAATAAATATAGAAAAATACTTTACTTTATATACACTAGCAGTGAACTCTCTGAAGGTGAAATGAGGAAAACATTTATTTATTTATTTTTATGGCCGGCTCAGCCTGCCCTGAGGTCAGGGCTGGTGCAGCATGTGGTGCCAGGGATCGAACCACAGTCCCTGCTGCCGCCTGCAGGTGCTTTAGACCACTGAGCCATCCTGCAGGGCCTGAGGAAAACATTTATATAACAACAAAAAATAGAAGATCTTGAAAGAAAATATTTGTCCAAACAAGTATTTGGCTACATCTCCTTCTGGAGTGCTCAGGAATACTGTGACTGAAGGACGATGATGTTTTCAGGAAGAAATGGTCAGAGTAAACGATATGAGCTCGAGGGCAAGTAAGGATGTGGGCAGTCCTGCAGGATCCTAAGGCCACACAGCTGCCCATTTACACTCCTCCCTTAAAATCTGGGAAACTGATTCCAAGATCCTCTATAAATACCAGTACCCAAATTGGGGTATTGGGAAGCTGGCTCCATGGCACAAGTGCCTGACTGGCAAGTGCAAGGTTGTAAGTTCAAACCTGGTCTCGAAAAAAAAAAAAAAAAAATTACTCAAGCATGCTAACATCTTTTACATAAAATGTGTGGGCCAGGCACAAAGGCACAGAAAGCACCACTACTTGGAAGGGAGTGACAGGGGGATTACTTTAACCCAAAAGTTCACACCCAGCCAGACAATACAGTAAGATGCTGTTCATTAATTATAAAAATGGAATAGTGTTTACATATAACCTATGTATATCCATATAGTTTATAATACTTAATAAGATCTAAATAGCTGTTGCATAATTTAGGGAATACTGGAATGTCAAAGAAAAATATCTGTACATGTTCAATACAACATGACTTTCCTCTATAAAAGTCCCTGGAAGAGACAGCTTCCCGGGGACCACCCACTCTGGCTCCCCTTCTGTTCCTCTCTTGGACAGGAACTTTCTTTCCCCTGATAAATATATTCTGCTCATAAAAAAAATATTTTCAACTCATGTAGTAGTGATTCCTATAATCTCAGTACCTGGAAGGGTAAGACGTAAAGATCTCAAATTCAAGACCAGTCTGGAAAACTTAGTAACTTAGCAAGACTATATCATAAAGAAAAAGAGAGAGTGAATGTTCTGAAGATGTAGCTGAATGTCAAGGCTCTGGGTTCACTACCCAGTACCACACACACAAATACAAATACAATCCCCATTATTACACATACACACACACAAACATATGCACACACAAAAAGGCACACATATCGATCCCTAATACCACAAACAAAAAAATTTCATGTGTAATTGATTAAATCTATGGGTATGGAATCTGTGGCTGTGGAGGGCTGACTGTATACTGAAAACTACAAAATATTGATGAAAGAAATTAGGATTAAAGACAAATGGAAAAATATGCAGGATGTGATGACACACACCCGTAATCTCAGCACGTGGTACACTGAGGGAGGAGGATCACTACAAGTTCAAGGTCAGCCTGCAGTACATAGCAAGACTCTGCCTCAAAACAAACAAAAAATTAGAAAATAAAGTTTATATGTATAAAGGTAGGGGAGGGAGAAAAGAGAGAGAGGCTTGAGAGAGGTTTAATGTGTGGTATAAATTTCTACATTAGGAAAATTCAAAATATGTATATATACATAACTTAAGATTCCACATTAGGAAAATGGAGAAAGAAACTCAATATAAACCTGAAGCTACTAGAGTGAAAAACAAGTAAAGTAAAAACAGAAAAATAAAAAACCTGAAAGCAAAAGCTGATTATTTGAGAAGATCAATAAAATTAATAAATCTCTAGGCAGGTTAACGAAGAAAAAGAAGATAATAAAGTACTAATATTATAGATAAATTAAATGAAAGGCCAACCAGCACTGATCCCATGAATACTAAAAAAATAACAATGTTAACAACTCTGTCCCACAAATTTGATAAGTTAAATGATAAAGCAAATCAATTACTTAAAAACACAATTTACTTAACTCACAAAAAGATAAATAGTTCTATATTTTTTGAATTGAATCTATAACTAATAACCTTCCAGGGCTTGTCAGATAGCTCAGCAGCTTAAAGCGTCTACTTAGGCAGACACCCACTGGAGGTCTGATCTCCAGTGTACTGCGCTGTCCTGCCCCCGGGGTACACTAAGATGGCTATTGAGACTGGGCATGGTGGCACATGCCTGTAATCCCAGTACTTGGGAGGCTGAAAAGCAAGGATCACTACAAGTCAGATCTGTATAGTGAAACATCATCATCATCATAAATAAAATTATAATTAATAACCTTCCAAAACAGAAAGCACCAGGCCCAGATTTTACTAGTTAACTACAGAATATCAAAGGAAGAAATACTACCTATGCTCTATCATCTCTGAGCATGTAAAAGGAGGAACACTTCCTTACTCATTCTGCAAAGCCAGCATTACTCTTAAATACCAAAACCTCATGAAGACATTATATGAAAGGAAAACTACATGACACTGTGACTCATAAACATAAATACCAAACTCCTCAACAAACACTAGCAAAATGAATCTGACAATGTATAGAAAGAATTAGACTAGACAGGTGTGATAGTGCACAGTTGTAATCCCAGCACCGAGGGGAGAAATTAAGGCAGGAGAATCACTGTGAATTTAAGTCCAGTCTGGGCTACATATGTGACACAAGACAGCTTGTACTACATAGCAAGACCATGTCTCAAAATAAAATGAAATGATAATGCAATAACATAAGGAAAAAAGCATAGAAAATGTAAAAAAAAAAACCATATTTACAATTGACATGACTATGTAGGAAATCTCCAAGAATAAACCTAAAATATTGAAACTACTTAGTGATTTTTTCTTAATTGAATTCATGATTAACAATTAGAGGCATCATGCCCATACAGTAGCAGGGTAGTACAGGGGCTGGGGCATATTCCCCCAGCAGCAAGGACAACAGTCCCAAAAGTGATTTTTTTCTGGGAAAAAAAAAAAAAAAAAAGGACCTCAGGGATAGATAGTAGTCCCCACAACCAAGACACCAAATTTCAAAGCATCATATACATTATA
>PVJA010032485.1:0-24002 GCA_004027025.1 Myocastor coypus | reverse complement strand
GGTTCAAACTCACGACCTTGCACTTGCCCAGCAGGCACTTGTGCCTCGGAGCTATCTCCCCAGCCCCTGCACTGATCCTTTTGCCTCAGCCTCCTAAGTGCTGGGACTACAGGTGTGCGCCACCACGTCTGGCTTAGAGTGCCATTTATTTATTTAGTCATTTAGTAAATATTTACAGTATGCCTCATGGGGGCGCTAGTACCTGGGATATAATGGAGAAGAAAGGCAGCTCATTCCCTATCCTGCTTATCCATAGTCTGGTCAAGCAGATGTACATTAAATGGATAATCACACAAACAGATGGCAGATGCAACTATGGCAAGTGCCACATGCCCTTATGCATGCTTATGTAGGGGCATGAGGCCCTATCATAGTGAGGGGGTCTGTTAACCAGATAACGAGGTGGAGAGAAACTTCCATGGAGGGACTAGTACTTTAGCCATGGCTGGGGTGTGCAAAGCCCCCATGGTGGACAATGCCAAGGCACATGAGAAGGAGAGCAAGGTCATTGCAGCTGGAGTAAAAAATCAGGAAAGAACAAGTATGGCATGAGAGTGGGGACTGGTGGCATTCAGTAGTTGGGAGGAGGTGCCAGTTAGGCTGATGATCACTGCCAGTGCTCTTTAGCCTACTTCTAGTGTCTGGCCTTGGCAAGCAAATTGTGTATTTGGTACTGAAGAAGAGTTTGCATGAGGCCTCAGAGAGGAGCTAGGTTTTTTTTCTTCCTTAAAGCATTTGTCCAGAATCAACAACCCCTGAGCAAGAGCGTAGAGTAAGTTTTAGATGAGCAAGGAAATGGGCTGTGATCATGCAACCCATGATGTAGTTGGTGTTCATATATAAGGTACCGGCTCTTGCTTGAAGCTGTGTTGATGTGTGCAACAAAAGTAGTTTTTTGTTGTTGTTGTTTTTTCTTGTTTCAGAACTTTCGTTTGTTTATTTATTTATTTTTGTGGCCGGCTCAGCATGCCCTGAGGGCAGGGCTGGTGCAGCATGTGGTGCTGGGGATCAAACCGTGGTCCCTGTAGCCGCCTAAGCTTTCCTAAGCAGGCACTTTAGACCACTGAGCCATCCTGCCAGGCCCTTTTGTGGTATGTTTTGAGCACACTGTGACTGAGAACAGTTGAGGGAAATTAAATGAGTTATATAGCCTAGGAGGTTCCAGGTTTTTCATTCTGGTCCTCTGGGTGGGTACCTTTGGGTTGTCAACAGTTGATTTTTTTTTTTTTATTTTTTGGTACCAGGGGTTGAACTCAGAACCTTGAGCTTGCCAGGCAGACTCTTAGGCCACTGAGCTATCTCCCCAGCCCAGGAGTTGATATTGTGATTTGATCTCTGCTGACAGATTGCAGCAAGGACATTGGGAGACCTCGTCCGGAAGTTAGGGGAGAAAATCCTCCCTGAGATCATCCCCATCCTTGAAGAAGGCCTCAGGTCTCAGAAGAGTGATGAGAGACAGGGTGTGTGCATTGGGTTGAGTGAGATCATGAAGTCTACCAGCCGGGATGCCGTGAGTATCTTTGTAGAGTCCTGCAGATGGTGTACCTGGAGGTGTCTGCTTCAGAGGTCAGGGGGATGCTGTAGAAGCCCTGTCCTCCAGGACATATTAGCCTTACTCTGGAGGGTGCTGTTGACAGCAGGTTACTGGCTGAACTACATGTGGCTTGTTTCCTCCACAGCTTTCCTGTCAGAGTTCTCCAGGCTAAGAGTTAAGCAGGAGGCTTCCTGAAGTAGCATGTAGAAACTGGGGATGACTCTCATCATACTGTAGATTGCTGCAGATCAGTCTCTTTGGTGTTACTGTATCAATTAGATTAAAATATGTGTGCCTCTTTAGTGGGAAAGGCGGGTATGTGGAAGTACAAGTGCCAGAGGGTGACAGGGAGCAGGAGGGGTGCAGACTCATTCTTAGGAGAGGTGTAGGGAAGCGTTTAAGTACCGTGGGTGGAAATGTATTGTCTGTAGCAGTAACTCTGTTTCCATAGTAGCAACATAAAGGATTTGGAGTACTTTATTTCTAAAGATTGTCCTTATTTCTAAGGTCACTGATCCTTGAAACACTTTTTATAAGTAGATTGAGAATGCTTTCAAATTGCATAGTATAGAAGTAAGTAAGTAGATGGCCAGTTAGAAATGGAAGCAGGTAGCGGGTTACTCAGTGTGAACAACCTAGTCTGATTTACTAGATACATTTCCTCCTGTGTATACAAGTGTAGGCCTTATATTCATCATTCATTCACTTATTTCTGTCTCCATTTGGCAGAGAATCGAAAGAAATTCTGTCACTAAAAATTTGTGAATAGTTGAGTAGTTACTGAGTCCTCAGAAGCTGAGTCATGGTGCCCACAAGTCCTCTGGTTCGGTGCTCGTACTAGCATAGCCGGCAGTTAGTAGAACCCAGTGAACTTTGTTGTGGTGAAATTGGTTGTCCAGGGGACAGAACCATCACTGACTGGGCTGTTAGACACTTCATAGAGCGGGAGGTATTTGGTTTGAAGCTTGAAGAAGGACTGGGCATTTCCAAAAAAAAAAAAGTTCCATAGAGGACTTCGCGGCTTGGCTGGGTTGGAGTCCTTGGCCTGTGACCTCTTCTTTGCTCCTGCTCCCTTTGGGCTTTTCCCTGTTGCAACACCCTTGCTTGCACTGTTGTAGGTACTATATTTCTCGGAATCCCTCGTGCCCACAGCAAGGAAGGCTTTGTGTGACCCCTTGGAGGAGGTCCGAGAGGCAGCAGCCAAGACCTTTGAACAGCTGCACTCCACCATTGGCCACCAGGCTCTGGAGGACATTCTCCCATTTTTACTCAAGCAGCTGGTGAGTGGATCTGCCACACACCTACCAACATGGCTTTTACTGTCTTTATGGTGTCAGAATGTAAGAAATGACTGCCCAGGCAGTTGTCTTGCGGGCTCTTTGGGGTAGTGAGGGATGTTAGAGCAGATTTAGCTTGGGCCTCTCCCTAGATGGCAAATATATGTGGATATAGTGAAAGACAAGAAGGCAGGCAGAGAAGGTGGTGTGTAGTGGCTGGCCAGTTCAGACGGCAGAGAAGTGGCAGGAGCCAGCTCCTCAGGGTTGTCTCCAACATTCCTCTGTAGGATGATGAGGAGGTATCGGAATTCGCCTTGGATGGTTTGAAGCAAGTTATGGCTATTAAGAGTCGTGTGGTGCTGCCCTACCTCGTGCCTAAGGTAAATCCCAACACATGGCAAACACTGGTTATAGAGCCCTTTGTTATTCCCAAGCCTGCTACAAAGGCCAGTTTGGAACACAGGTTGGGAGAGTGGTGGGTACATCAGGCAGGATATTCTTCCCTTGTCCTTCAAGACACGCCTGAGTAGGCCCTCAGCTCTGAGCAGACACACAAGCTCTTTTCTTTACCCTTCTGTTCCCAGAATCCATTGCTGGGCCAGACTCTGTGAGGTGCCTTATTCATCAAGTTGCTGTTGTTCCTCATTCTTCCAGTTGACAACACCACCTGTCAACACTCGGGTGCTGGCTTTCCTTTCGTCTGTGGCAGGTGACGCTCTGACTCGTCATCTTGGTGTGATACTTCCTGCAGTGATGTTAGCTTTGAAGGAGAAGCTTGGGACTCCAGATGAACAGCTGGTAAGGTGGTCATGCTCATTCCTGTCACTTTCCAACAATCATCCTGTCTTGCTTGTGCAGGTTAGTGCTCAGCACATATGTTCTTTATGGTTTTCAGGAGATGGCCAATTGTCAGGCTGTGATCCTCTCAGTAGATGATGACACTGGGCACCGGATCATTATTGAGGATCTTTTAGAAGCCACCCGAAGCCCTGAGGTGGGCATGAGGCAGGCTGCTGCCATCATCCTCAACATCTACTGCTCCCGCTCTAAGGCAGACTATACTAGCCACCTGCGGAGCCTGGTCTCAGGCCTGATCCGCCTCTTCAATGACTCCAGCCCTGTGGTTCTGGAAGAGAGCTGGGATGCCCTTAATGCCATCACCAAGGTGAGGAAACTACTAACTCCACAACCAGCTTTTGTTGAAAAACCCCATGTATTTGTATCCTTTCCTTTGTTTTTAAGTTGGGGTTTTGCTGTGTCACCCAGTCTGGTCTGGAATGCCTAGGCTCAGGTGATCCTCTTGCCTTAGCCTTCCGTGTTCTAGACTACAAGCATGTGCCACCATGCCTGGCTGAAAATTCCAGCCATTTGTAAGAATAGATAGTGACAGGAATCCTCCATGTACCTGTCACTTAGCTTCAGTGTTGACTGTCCTGTGGTCAGTCTTGTTGATGTTACACTCACTCTTCCCCTTGCTCTATTGTTTTGAGGCAGTCTTGAAGGAAAGGCTGCACATTGTCACTGTCATTTTTGGATTCTCACAGAAATTGGATGCTGGCAACCAGTTGGCACTGATTGAAGAACTGCACAAAGAAATCCGGTTCATTGGCAATGAGAGCAAAGGCGAGCATGTTCCAGGCTTCTGCCTCGCAAAGAAGGTAAGCAGGGCTTAGTGACCACGGTGCTAGGGCACACAGCCCTCCTGTACCTTCAGCCCCAGTTCAGGTCCATAGTGGGCAGCTGCAACACTGGCACAGGGGTCTAACTTTATGCTGTGCATGCTCTTTAGCACATCTCAAACAGCATGCTCTGCGTTGGTGGCTGAATGGGGATAGGGAGTATGTTTGCTTGGTTTTAAGTCATGGTGGTCGCTTCAGCTGGAGCAAGTGACTCACACAGGTGGTAACTGTTTGTTATTTCTCTATATGGATCTGTTGGGGCCTCAACCTAAGATTCAGCCCATCACTGTTGTGGGGCTGACAGGTTGTAGGAAGCACCTTGCGTAGGAAATACATGGGCTCAGAGCCTTGGACCGTGGACTGTCAGCCCTGGTTCTCTTTTTAGGGAGTAACTTCCATCCTTCCAGTGTTGCGGGAAGGAGTCCTCACTGGCAGCCCTGAGCAGAAGGAGGAAGCAGCCAAGGCCCTGGGTTTAGTGATCCGCCTGACCTCGGCTGATGCCCTGAGGCCCTCTGTGGTTAGCATCACTGGCCCTCTAATTCGCATCCTGGGGGATCGGTTCAGCTGGAATGTGAAAGCAGCTCTCCTTGAGACACTGAGCCTCTTGCTGGCCAAGGTGAGCACTGATGATCTGCAGGCAACTGACACGTGTGGGCATCCTGTGGCAGCGGGGTGAAGCTTTGTTACGGAGACAGCATTGCAGAGGGAGTTGAGTCCTCAGACTCCAGGTATACCATGTATGGTTCAGTCCACGCCCTGCTTTTGGTGGTTCTGTGTGGGAAAGTTGTCACCTCTCTCTGAGCCCACTTGCTCACCTGTGAGATCGATAATGTTGCCTCCCTCTAAGGGACTACATCATGAGGGAAGGAGGTGAAATGACATCAGGCACAGTGCCTGACACACTAAACACTCAATATATAGAAATTGTTATTCTTTTGTACATCAACTGCTTCAAAGGAAAAAAACACAGAACTGTAGAAATACAAAGAAATAGTTGTTTAAAATTATTTTGGGCTGGGCCGGGCGGGATGGCTCAGTGGTCTAAAGCGCCTGCTTGGGAAAGCTTGGGCAAGCTTGGGCGGCTTCAGGGACCGCGGTTCGATCCCCGGCACCACATGCTGTGCCAGCCCTGCCCTTGGGATGGGGTGAGCTGGCCATAAAAATGAGTGAATAAACAAGCAAAGGTTCTGAAACAAGAAAAAAATAAATACATAAAATAAAAAATTCTTTATAAATAAATAAATAAAAATAAAATTATTTTGGGCTGGGCATGGTGGTACACTCCTGTAATCCAAACACTTGGGGAAATTGAGGCAAGAGGATCATTGTGAATTCAAGGCCACCCTGGGCTATGCCCTGTTTCAAAAAACCAAAGATAAATAAATTATATAAAGTTATTTCAGCTGTTTGTTATGTTCACATAAAAGGAGATACAAAGAATATGATAAATAAATGAAAAATCTGAGCAAACTGACATGACTTTTTACTCCCAAAGTATAATGAGCAATGATCCAGTATAGGAACCATTTCTGATATTTTAGAGAGCAATAATTAAACTTCATAGACTTAGGGGCTGGGGAGATAGCTCCGAGGCACAAGTGCCTGCTGGGCAAGTGCAAGGTCGTGAGTTCGAACCCTGGTCCCACAAAAAAAAAAAAATAAAAAATAAACTTCATAGACTTAAAAAAAAGTTCAGAGCTAAGATTTGTTGTTTAAGAACAAACAGTTCTCGGGGCCCGATGGGATGGCTCAGTGGTCTAAAGCGCCTGCTTGGGAAAGCTTGGGCGGCTTCAGGGACCGCAGTTTGATCCCCGGCACCACATGCTGCGCCAGCCCTGCCCTTGGGGTGGGCTGAGCCAGCCATAAAAATGAGTGAATAAACAAACAAAGGTTCTGAAACAAGAAAAAAATAAATAATAATAATAAAAAAGAACAAACAGTTCTCATGAAATTGGAAATAAATGCTTAACTAAGATTTGTAGCTTTTTTCTTTTTTTTTTTTAAGGAATTTTTTATTTTATTTTATTTTTTTTCTTGTTTCAGAACCTTTGTTTATTCACTCATTTTTATGGCCGGCTCAGCCCGCCCCAAGGGCAGGGCTGGTGCAGCATGTGGTGCCAGGGATGGAACCGTGGTCCCTGAAGCCGCCCAAGCTTTCCCAAGCAGGCACTTTAGATTTTTTTCTTTTGAAGTACTTATTTTGAACTTAGCTGCCATGGGATTGTATCAACCTCATTTTGTGGAAAATTGATTCTAGAAAAAAAAAATCAGGCATAGTGGTGCATGTCTGTAGTCCCAGCACTTGAGAGGCTGAGGCAGGAAAATTGCTTTGAGTTAGAAGTCAGTATGAGGTATATAGTGAGTTCAAGGCCAGCCTGAACTATATGGTGAAACTCTGTCTTAAAATAAGAAAGGAAAACAGGCAGGCCAGGAATATAGCTCAGTGATGCATCCCAGCATTCTGAGAGGCTGAGACAGGTAGATCCCAAATTTGAGCCTAGCCTGGGCAACATAGTGGCTTTGCAGGAGACCCTGATTAAAAATAAAAAAGGACTGAAGATGTAGCTCTGTGGAAAGGCCCTTATCCCTTAATATGGGGGGAACATGTTCCCTTTACTGCATTCTAATGCTGTTCTTTTTTTTTTTTTTCTAATGCTGTTCTTTTCTTTGGTATTAGCTATAGACACACATGGAGGCATTATTATGGAGCCCCTTTCATTGTGGGACTTTTCCCTCATCCAGGAGTCAGATATCACCCTAGGGCTGGAAGTTTCTTGTCACATTTACCAGCTTTCCTATGGCATGTCACGCTAATGGGCAGCCTGCATGTCAACCCAAGTCCAGTATTTTTATTTTATTTTATTTTATTTTATTTTTTGTCTTTTTGAGACAGGGTTTTGCTATGCAGTTGAGGCTGGCCTTGAGCTCACTTTTGTAGCCCAGGCTGGTCTCAACTCACACCAATCCTCCTGCCTCAGCCTCCCAAGTGCTGGGATTACAGGCGTGTGCTTCCACGCCCGGCTAAGTCCAGTATTTTTAGACTGCCATTGGTATTAGACTCTCCAGACAGCTACTGAGTCTTCAACTTAATAAGAAGTAAACTTTACTCCTCATTTCATCTATATTGTATCAAAAGTATACCTGTTTTCTCTATATGGCCAGCGATGTAGCTGGATTTGTAAAGAGTGGGCATGTGGGGAGGACCCCTGAGGTCGTCTGCTCTGGAGACTCTGCTCTATGGTGCTTGCTGTAACACAGCCAGTACATCTCCCCATTTTGTGTGAAATGAGCTTCAGCATTGTTGACTACTGCCTGCCCACCCCACTCGCTACTTGAGTCGTAGGAAATTTTGAGTTGCTTGTTCTGGTCTGCTGTGCTCCACTAAGCTAGGTCTCGTTATGGCCAGACCACTGTAATACAGCTCTCTCTGACTGGCTGCTGCAGTGACGATTCTCCTTGTCCTAGTTCAAGGAAGGATTCTGAAAATAGGAGGCTGAGCAGAGCCTGTCTGTACTTGGCTCTTCTTTCTTATGGGCTATCTGTTCCTAACCCACGTGAGAAGTGGTTTATGGTGAATTGCTTTCATGTCTCTGATATATCATAGCCTCGGGGCCCTCTGCAACTGTTATTTTCAGATGTGGGCTTTTCCCTCAGGTTGGGATTGCGCTGAAGCCCTTCCTGCCTCAGCTGCAGACTACCTTCACCAAAGCCCTGCAGGATACCAACCGGGGCGTGCGCCTAAAGGCCGCTGATGCGCTGGGGAAGCTCATTTCCATCCATGTCAAGGTGGATCCTCTCTTCACAGAGCTGCTCAATGGAATCCGGGTCATGGAAGACCCTGGTGTCAGGTGAGGTGCTGCTGAAGGTATGTTGCTGGTGCAGGGAGGCCAGGCAGCTGCTCCAGGCTGCACTTGTGCAGGTGGGAAGGCAGTGGTGGGGAAGAGCTGAGGGCTAAGTCAGTGTTGGTTCTGTAGGGACACCATGCTACAGGCCCTGAGGTTTGTGATTCAGGGAGCAGGTGCCAAAGTGGATGCCGTCATTCGGAAAAACATCGTCTCGCTCCTGCTGAGCATGCTGGGGCATGATGAGGTATGGCTGTGTGTATGTTGGGGGGGTGCCTGAGCTGTGGGGGTTCCACTGATTTACTGTCTCCCTTGGTCAGCTTCTCTGTATATTTAAGTTGGTACAACTGGAAGCTGGTCAAGAGTATTCATTTCTGGTACTTGTATCACTACAGTTTACTGAACATGTGCTTGAGGGAGTCAAGCAGCTAACCTTGATAATTCTAATTTTGTGGTTTTTGTTTTGGTCCTGGGGATCAAACTGAGGGCCATATGCATGCATCATGTGTGCTTACCGCTAAGCTTTGTGATTTAGTTTTTTTTTTTGCGGAATCTGGGATAGAACTTAGGACCTTGCACTTGCCAGGCAGGCACTTGTGCCCCAGAGCTATCTCCCGGCCCCTATGATTTAGTTTTATAGATAAAGCAAGGTAAGGCTTGTAAAGTCCCAAAGTGCTTACCAGTTTACAGTGTGCACTGTGACCTTAATTCATTCTCTCTTGCTGCCCCTCATTTCCTCCTTTGTGAAAATGCAAAGGTTCATAGATTGGTCCACCAAACATTTGTAGAAGAGCTTAAGGGCTATGTCCATAGGTGAATAAGCCCTCATGGTCACAGACCTGAAGAAATCGAATATCTGATGAGCTAGTGTATTTCTGAGTGGGAGATCCGTGTGTGTGTGTGTGTGTGTGTGTGTGTGTGATGTCAGACCACACTCCGTTCAAGTTGTAGAGTTAAACTGGAATCTGGTCCCTGTGATTCCTCGTTTGGTCCAATTCACCCTGTCCTGAGTACCCCTTATCTGCCTGCTTCCCATCAGGGAGCAGGTCAGTGGTAGGTAGGGAGGGGGAGTCTACAGATGAAGGTTTTTTTTTCTTTTCCCTTTCACAGATGGCCCTCTGCTGTGTTGGCCTAATTTACATGGGTAGTCCTAATCTTAGGAGCCTGGGTCTCAGGGTTTGTGTGGTTTTACACTTCATTGTGTGCACACACCTGGGACCATTGATGCTGCTGTGTTTTTTACATTCTGTGGGTCTGGTTCTGGTCCTCAGCCATTCCTCTCTACCCATAGCCCATAGCATCTCGCTGGGTACAGATGGGTGTGTATACTCTTTTTTGGTCACAGTCTATCTGGTTTTCATGGGCTCATGAACAGTATAAGCAAAAGCTAGTTTTAAAATTTGCATTTTACCACAGCACATTTGAGAGAGTAGATGTCAGAGCCAACTTTTTAGCCTTGTTTGGAACATTGACTTCCACTTGAAGTTCAGAGGTTCAAACTGCTGGCGGTTTAGAGTGCCAGCCTGGCATTAGCTTTCCCACAGATTTCTGGTTAGTTTGGAGAGACACATCAGATCGATATTTACTCTTTTTTTTTTTTTTCAGATCGATACTTACTAGTGACAGAGCACATAACTTAAAATTCCCTCCTCAGTATTCCAGGGAGAACAACAAGGAGTAGTCTCTATAACTGGCCCTGATTTTTTTTTTTTTTTTTTTAATCCTATTTATTTATTTATTTATTTTTTCTGGCCCTGATTTTGATGGAAAAATACTTGCCTTTCCTTGTCTTCCTTGGGTTGAGTATGGACTTCCTTTTGACTTCTAGGACAAATGCCAATTATTTAGGGCACTGCTATAGTAGAGATAGCAGGGAATCATTCTGGACATAAGATGACACAGAGTTATAGGGGGAAAGGATCTCAGAGTGGCTGTGTCCAGCTGGCTTTCCAGGTGGCCATGGGCAGGTGACTTCCTTCTTATGCCAGGATCTTTCCCAGCTGTGTCCCTTCTGTCTGACAAGGGTGTTGATAGTAACTGAGATATAAATGTAAAGCATTCAGATTTCCTGAGAAGAAAGGTGCTATGTAAATACAGTTATTATTGCTATTGTGATGATGATTACCATATGCATACATGCTGGAGTTTTCTATAATTAAGTGCTGGGTGTGTAATTTTTAACTCCCCATCCCAGTGAATGGCAGTCCCAATGTGGTACTGGGAACACAAGTGCTCGGAGTGAGGACAGGGTTAATATACTCCGCTCACTGCCCTCCCTTGCTGGCTCCCCATTGCTTGTTGCTCTCACTGTGGAGGCTGCACCCTGTCACTCTCCTTTTTTGCTCGGTCAGGACAACACTCGGATATCTTCAGCTGGGTGCCTCGGAGAGCTCTGTGCCTTTTTGACCGAAGAGGAGCTTAGTACTGTCCTTCAGCAGTATTTGCTGGGTAGGTCTTTTGCATGGCGGGGTGTTCCCTTCAGGGACTTGGGCCCCTCAGCTCTGGGGCAGAGGCCCTGGGTACCTGTTCCCCTTTATCTTCTGAAGATCCTACAGCACCTTGACTGCCATTTCTTTGGGAATTCAGCTGCTAAAACATTGGCGTTTCGGGCCTGGCAAGATGGCTGAGTGGTCTAAAGTGCCTGCTTAGGAAAGCTTGGGCAGCTTCAGGGACCGCGGTTTGATCCCTGGCACCACATGCTGCGCCAGCCCTGCCCTCAGGGCAGGCTGAGCTGGCCATAAAAAGAAATAAACAAGCAAAAGTTCTGAAACAAGGAAAAATAAATAAATAAGTAAAATAAATTCTTTTTTTTTTTTTTTGTCTTTTTGAGACAGGGTCTCACTATGCAGTTGAGGCTGGTCCTGAGCTCACTTTTGTAGCCCAGGCTGGTCTCGAACTCGCACCAATCCTCCTGCCTCAGCCTCCCGAGTGCTGGGATTACAGGCGTGAGCCACCACGCCCGGCTAGTAAAATAAATTCTTTAAAAAAAGAAAAAACATTGGAGTTTCCAGTGGTCCTGTGCCCTCGAGTGTCTCTCCCCTAAGAACATACATGGTCACAATGTGGGAGTGGTTTGTGAGACCTCTTTATCACATTGGGGAACTTCTGCTGTGAATAGCAAGGAGGTTGTGTCCAGTGTAGTCTAGGGTTACTATTGTGTCCCAAGTCTCCAAGGCAGCACCCTGGTCTTGTGGGGAATGACAACTACAATATCAAAGGTGAAGATATGCTGTAAAGTGCATGTTAACCCTGGCTGTGTCCTTTACCAGCGGATGTGTCTGGCATTGACTGGATGGTTCGCCATGGCCGGAGCCTAGCACTCTCTGTGGCTGTGAATGTGGCTCCCTGCAGACTCTGTACAGGCAAATATAGCACCAATGTTCAAGACATGATCCTCAGCAATGCCGTGGCAGACAGGGTAAGGCTCTCTCAGTGGGGCTTGTCCTCTTCCTCTACCTAGAACTTTTCAGCCATTGCCTTGGTGACCAAGCACATGGGGACCTCTCTAGCTGGGTGCTCAGAGGCCGAGCTTCTAGTTTTATTTTGGCTAGTAACTTGCTGTGGGACCAGTATTTGATCTCTTTGGACTCCAGTTTCATCATTTTTTCTTTTTCTTTAAATATTTTATTTATTTGGTACAGGGTGTTGCTGTGCAGCTCAGACTTGCAGTGGTTCTCCTGTCTCAGCCTTCCCAGGACTGAGATTACAGGAATGCACTACCACACCCAGGGTTCTGGGGCCAGCACAGCATGAATTGAACCTGGGTCCTTGTGCTTGCCAGGCAGGTGCTTAGACTGCTGACCTAACTCTGCAGCCCTCCAGTTTCATCATGTAAACAATGAAGGCCTTGGTTCAAAGATGTAGCCGTCCCCTTTTGGTAATGGGGGAAATCCTTGGGAACTGATAACTTTGTCTGCCCAGTTACCACGGCAACCCATCTGAGAGCTATTAAAGAGCCTTTGGTGTACAGGAACAAAGGAGAAGGGATGGAAAAGGGAGAGTGGTTCTTATCTGGCTGTGTAGCTCTGGAAAGGAACAGGATGCCTTTGTGATGATTTACTCTTTTCATTTCTCCACAGATCCCCATTGCTGTGAGTGGGGTACGGGGTATGGGCTTCCTGATGAAGTACCACATTGAAACTGGAGTGGGACAGCTGCCAGCCAAACTCTCCAGCCTATTTGTTAAGGTGGGCAGGGACAGGGACACACGGATCCTGGTTTCAGAGGTGGCTCCCATGCCTAGAAAACACTATGAATGTGCCTTTGACTAGTTGGGTTCCAGATCTCCATGCATGGCTCCCAGAAGATCTGGAAGCTTAGGAACGGAGAGCAAAATGTTTTGTGTGTTTCTCTTGGACCAAATATCTGACTTTTGGTAATGTAGAATCAAGTTAAGAGCCACTGTTAATAAGAATTATTTCTAAGTACCCTGATATTATAAAAGGGTCAGATGTAGGTTCAAAATTTTCCCCACTCATACTAGTGATTGAAAGTAGGCTCTTCATACTGAGCTATATCCCCAACCTTTTTGAAATTTAAGTGTTGTTTTTTTTTTTTAATCTTTATTTATTTGGTACAGGGTCTCACTATGCAGCTTGGACTCGTAGTGATCCTCCTGTCTCAGTCTCCCCAACCCTGGGATTACTTCAGTGGCCTGTGTGGCATTTGGTGCTAGGGATTGCACCCAGGTCCTTATGCTTGCCAGGCATGTACTTAGACTGCTGAGCCATCTCCCCAGCCCCAAAATTTAAGTATTGTGAAGGGAGGGTTGAGACAGGGTTTCACTATGTGGTGGAGGCTGGCCTTGAATTTCTTTATTTATGTAACCCAAGCTGACCTCAAACTCGGGGCAATTTTCTTGCCTCAGCCTCCCAAGTGGTGGTATTAGAGGCATATGCCACCATGTCTGGGCCTTGATTTTAATTTTTTGAGACAGGGTCTTACTATCTAAGAGTGTTCAGGCTAACCTTGAAGTCACTGTGTAGCCCAGGCTGGCCTTGAATTCATGATGATCCTATCTTACTGAGGGCATGACAGGTGTGTACCACATGCCTGACTCAGATCCTAAGTCTTTTCTCTGTGCCCTTTCTTCCTACCTATGGTGGCACTTACTAGTGTGGTTACTGTGTCATTCCTAATAAGAAAAGCTAGGGAATCTGATATTGGGGCTCCTGCAGCCTGTGTGATAAAGCTCACTTCTCAAACATTGACATGCATAGAAATCAGAACCAAAATGCATTTTAATGAAATGGGACCATGCTGGAGATTCTACCTATAGAACCAGCTCCCAGGCAATAGCAGTACCGCTGTGCATGGACTTTGCTCTATATCATGAGATTCGAAGGAGGCCACCTCACTACACACACTTTACTGAGTTTCCAGAGAGCCCAATTCAATTGGCCCGAGTGTGTGCGTGCATGTGTGCCAGTCTACATTCACTTGTTAACATGGCATTTATTTACTGAGTACCTCCTTTGCAACCAAATGCACTAGACCAGTGATTGAGAACTTTTTAGAACTTTGAAGGATATAAACTGCCTGCTGTGGCACATATGCTATAGGTTTCTCACCACTGGCCTAGACCCTGAAGAAGTAGAGACAAATAAGGTAGATATGATCCCTGAAGCCCACAGTTTGAGCTTTAATTAATGCAGTCTTCATTCTCTGGAGGATTAGAAGGAATAAACTAGGTGGGGACCCAGGGCCAAGCACATCCCAGGCAGTGGAATCAGCCAGAGCAGAGCCCTGGGAAGGAAGGAGTGTGGCTTGTTGGGAGAGTGAAACCTCTGTTTGAGGCAGGAGTAGTGAGCCAAGCAGGAGAGATGAGACAGAGGTAGTAGATGGGCTGAGTCACTCCTCACCATTGTGAGGGTGGAAGGGGTGGCAGTGGATGAGAGCCATGGAATCTGCCCATGATGAAAGGAATTTAGGGTTCCAGAGAAACATACTACATGTGACTATCTGCTCCTTTTCATAGTGTCTGCAAAACTCATCCAGTGACATCCGGCTGGTGGCTGAGAAGATGATCTGGTGGGCAAATAAGGACCCACTTCCTCCCCTGGACCACCAGGCCATTAAGCCAATCTTGAAGGCTCTTCTTGATAACACCAAGGATAAGAACACTGTCGTGAGGGCCTACAGCGATCAGGCGATTGTCAACCTGCTTAAGATGAGGCAGGGGGAGGAGCTGTTTCAGGTGGGAACCTGGATTTAGGGAGCTGCCCAGGGTTTCTCTCAGCTTTTTTTTTTTTTTTTTTGGTACTGGGGATCAAACTCAGGACCTTGCACTGGCCAGACCAGGCAGGTGCTTATGCTGCTAAGCTATCTCCTTGGTCCTCTCAGCATCTGTGTGCCAGCATGTAGCCCTGTTCTCTTTACTGTAACCTTGTATGTATTAGCTTCTTGGAGCAGGTTGAGGCTCACATGAGTGGTATAGTGCGGAAAACATTTACTGTGGTTTTCAGACTCCTGGAAACAGAGACCTTCCTTCAAACAAAATTTTCCCAAGAGCCACGCATGTGCCTTAGGTTCTAGTAGGACTTCCCTGTGATGCTCAGAGCTCCATTTCCTTAGCTCCAGTAGCCTCTATAAGCACTGAAAACTCTAACCTTTGCTTGCCTCTACTCAGAGAAAGCAAAATGGGTATTTTCTGGATGTCCATGAACCCATCAAATTTCACTTCTGGCTGTAGTTCTGAGGTTAGCATCCATCTGTCTTGATTTGACTAGGAAATCTGAAGCCCTGTTTTCCATGTCTCTTCATACCCTTCTTCCCCGCAGTCCCTTTCCAAGATCCTAGATGTAGCCAGCTTGGAGGCCCTGAATGAATGCAACCGAAGGTCCCTGAAGAAGCTGGCCAGCCAACCTGACTCTACGGAACAAGTGGATGACACCATTCTAACGTGATCAGCCTACGCCCTCTTGCAGATGCAGCTCCACATCTTTGTTCACCGTTTTCATTTTTGAAAATATGTTTGTTCAAATGGGGAGCTGAGAAGATGGCATTTCTCAAAGTATTTTAATATATCAACCAACCACAGCCAAAGCCTTAAATCAAACCCACACACAAATGAAGATTGCTTCCTCCATCTTCCACCTTTGCTTTGGAGAAGAGAAGGAAAAGCACATCCATAATTCGTGGTGAATGGCAGCCTAAGGCCATCCAGCTCAGCACAGTCAGGTGCAGGACAAGGTGTGTCCTGAATTTCAGGTTCATGTTCACCTGTGCTTGAGTTCTGGTTCAAGAGCTGTTCCTGCCAACATTTGACTAGATCCTGAGCGGAGCACAGAACTGCAGAGCTCTGCCTGGTATGGTGGCTTGGCTTAGCTTTTCTATGTTGTGCAGCCTGACTAGATCTGACTCCTTTTGGGGGAAAGTGATACCTACACAGCTGTGGCAGTTCCAGGTCTTGGAGGTTATGGGTTTAGTGCAGATTGTTTAAAGGAGGAATGTTGAATAAAGGCTTTGATTTACTCGTTAAAAGCAAAAGCAAGTTGTTTATAATCTCCAAACATTATTAAATATGAAGCTTCCTGTATCAGGAATAAGGAAAAGTCTGAACTATTTTTGTAAGTCTCAGCATCACTGATTTTTGGATATCTCCCTGCCTTTTTGAGAGCTTAACTGTCCCTATAGACTTCTCTGAGCTGAGGACCTTCTTTCCCCCCACCCCCCATGTGGAGAAGGTGAGTGTTGCATTAGCCTCTTCGCAGCTCTCAACTTGAAAAGGCAGGGAGCTTCCTATGGTCAAGTTGCAGAGAAACCTGTTCCCTCAGTGGAGTAACATTCCTACAGTCCGTGTAAGAGGAAACCAGAATTGCAGTTAAGCATCTGCTTCCTCTATGAATGACTTCCTTCCTCCTGATTCTTAGAAGGCTTGTGGCACAAATGTCCTGTCTGCTGGAGCACACCCCACAGGACCATTGTGACACAAGTTTTTCTAGGCTGTTTTTTGCTTTTTGAGACAGGGTCTCACTATGCAGTTCAGGCTGGCCTTAAGCTCACTTTTGTAGCCCAGGCTGGTCTCGAACTCACATCAGTCCCCCTGCCTCAGCCTCCTGAGTGCTGGGATTACAGGCGTGGGCCACCACGCCCGGCTTCTAGGCTGTTTTGCTGGTCACAGTATGGATACGGAATAAACATCTATCAAAATTACTGGCGAGAGCTGTAAAAGGAAGAGAAAAAGTGGTAGCAAACTTGCTTTGGAAAAGATATGTGACACTAAAAAAAGCAAGTTTTTTGCTAATAGTGCAGCAGATGTAGAAAATAAAGATTGTAATTTACACTTTTTTTTTTTTTTTTTTTTTTTTTTGTCTTTTGGAGACAGGGTCTTGCTATGCAGTGCAGGCTGGCCTTGAGCTCAGTTTTGTAGCCCAGGCTTGTCTCAGACTCACACCGATCCCCCTGCCTCAGCCTCCCAAGTGCTGGGATTACAGGCATGTGCCACCACACCCAGCTAACATTTCTGATAAACAAGACAGTGACTTCTAAGGCGCTGATGAAATATTTTCATTTAATGCCCAAGCCTTAATGTCATAGAACTTCCTATTGTCTTGCAACAGACCTGGTCTCAGCTGGCTCAGGGTAATTGTAGAATCTCAGGCCTGGAAGGGACCTTGAGAGGTCAGCTTAGTTGATCCTAGTAGCTAAGCACCCAATGGTTTCAGTTTTTGATAGCCATGGTAACTGTTCCCTGCTTCTGGGATTCAGATGGCCATCAGCATCCTCCCAGCTGCCTAGGGCCTCTGTCCAGAAAGCTGTCTGTGTATGTGCTCACCTCTTAGACTGCGTGGACAGATGCAGGAAATTCTTATTGAATGGAGGCTGCGGGCAAGCAAAACAAGTACTGCTGTGGATTGGGAAGCTTCCATTGAGCCCAGAAGAGGGTTTCCCTTGAGGGTCTTAGGTGAGATGCTTATCTCCAGCTCTGACTGCCAGTCCCCAGTTTGCAACTGGAAGGACGGCTTGACATGCTTTGAGGTGGAAGCACTCATTGAACAAAATCTGAAGGAAAAACACCAGCTTCGAGTTCTAAAAACGAAAGGAAGATGAGATCTCTGTTTAGCGTAGATGGCTGAAGGTTGATTCACAGACAAGAGATGACTCAAAGGCTCCCAGAGCATGCTGACTTACATCCTCTGAGTCTGGAAGGAGGGTGGTAGCTCTCAGGAAACAAGTGGCAAAGGGCTGTCACAGCATGACAGCAGGGAAAAGGACTTGGTTAGGCTGGAATCATACGATCCTCCTCAAAGTGGCAGGCCAGACCAACCCCAGGGGAAGTGCAGCCTGGCAGTGAGAAGTAAAAACGAAGTGTCTTGGTGGTTGGCAGTGCTGGGTGGCCTTAAACGAGTTAACCCTTTCAAGCCGCTTTCCTCATCTGTTAAGTGAGGATTTTTATTTATTTATTTATTTATTTATTTATTTATTTATTTTTGTCTTTTTGAGACAGGGTCTCACTATGCAGTTCAGGCTGGCCTTGAACTCACTTTTGTAGCCCAGGCTGGTCTCGAACTCGCACTGATCCTCCTGCCTCAGCCTCCGGAGTGCTGGGATTACAGGTGTGCGCCACCACACCCGGCCAAAGTGAGGAATTTGTAATGCGAGCTCTAAAAATCTCATCTTTTAGGCAGTGATGGTAATTGGGTAACATTTGACAGCAGTTCATGTAATCCTCTGAAGCATTCTGTGAAGCAGGTTTTCTTGTTACTTTTTTGGTTACTATTTTCTTCAGGAGGAAAAGGAGGCAGAGGCTACTCAGGGTCATGTGGCCAGTGAATGGCATTGTCTCCAGAGGTTGTGTTTATTTAGCCTTTTACCTCCTCTGCTAGAGGGTCAGGCTTCAGTATTTTTCATTCTTTACAGCAATTTAAAGGTCTCAGATCTTTCCTGTCCTGGAATGCACAGGAAACACACAGCACCCTAGGTAGTGGAATAAGCTGCTGCAGATGACTGGCCCACGGACTCCACCCACACTCCGAGTCCCAGCCTGTTGCTGCCACAGTGAGCAGTAGTACCTCATCCCATTTCTAGGATGCTGGCTAGGAAGCTCTTAGAGAAATAAGTCAGAGATTCCCTGATCCACCAGAGGGGAGCCTGCATCTTTCCATGTACTTGGAAGCCAGTGACAAAATGTGTCCTTTTCTAATCAAAACACTGTCTCAACTGAGAATTCCTAATCCTTCAACTTGGGGCCTCTAACTTTGAAGAGTGAAGAAGATGATCATTAAATATGGGGGTGATAATTACAACCCCCTTCTTGGACCCAGACCTATGGGTAAGTCAATGCCAGAGGACTTGAGAGGGGGAGGAAAGTACAAAATCAGCACAATTCTGAATGCAGGGATTTGAAGGTTTTTTTTTTTTTTTTTTTTTGCGGAACCTGGAATTGAACTCAGGACCTTGCGCTTGCCTAGCAGGCACTTGTGCCCCTGAGCTATCTCCCTGGCCCCTGAAGACATTTTGCTGATAAAATTTTTAAGAATTAGCAATAAAGAAGAAAGAAAACTAGTCTAAATTGAAAGGTCTAGGTTCTAAAATACTTTGGAGGAAATAGAGGTAATATATTACTTTAAGGCTTGGTACAGTAGAGCCACAGGAACTTTAAAGTTAGATTTAAACTGTAACTTTACTGCTTCATATTAAGCTGTATTCCTGGGCCATGTCTTTAGCCTTTCAGTACCTTTCCTCTTTGTATAGTTACACACAGGGCTGCCATCTGGGTTGAGTGACAGTGTATTCCACACTAGGCCTGGCACACATGGGAGGTTCTTAATGCATGGCATGAATGAAAGGGATGTCAGGGAAAAGAGGGACCTGTTACCATATCAAGTGCATCATAATACACAGCTCTCACATCTGGGAACTCTGCTGGACCTAGATAATTCACTGCCTTGAACAGTGTCATGCTGTCTCACATTTTACTTCAGTACTAGGGATCAAACCTAGGGCCTTTGTGCAGAGCTATATTTCCAGCTTAGCTCCCCACCCCTTCCATTATTTTGAGAGTACGTCTTCCTAAATTGCCCCATTTTTTTTTTAATTGCCCAAATTTTTAGTCCTGTTTCTGTCTCCTGGAGTGCTGGAATTATAGATCTGTACTGCCACACCCCAATTATCCCTTCCTTCGTTCGTTCATCCATTAATTCAGGCACTTGCTTTGTAGTTCAGGCTGGCCTGGAACTTTGTTCCTACTTCAGCCTTCCAAGTGCTGGTACTATGCACGTGGGCCACCACATGCAGCCTAATCCTCTATTTTGAATCATCTTGACTCCCATGATTCTCAAGGCTTTGAATAGTTCAAAAGCTAACTTAAAATCAGATTTCTTTGGAAACCAGTGACAACTCTCTGAAGTGCTGCATGAGAGGTGTGTCAGTACAGCTCTCCACAGCACAGGCAGAGGCCCTTGGCCATTACTGTCAATCCCCACACAATTGTGTTCCCTATTTTAGAAAGAGTACAGTGAGGTACATGTGCCTCCATGATCACACAGCCAGTTGGCAGTGGAACAACAAAAACCTATATTTCTTGACTGTTACTATGCCCTAGGGCCATTCTATAAAAATAACTTAGAAGCTGGCCCAGTTCTTGGCATGTGGCTGTGCAGTGCTTTGGTTTCACACTTTGGGAGACGTAGACAATGACTGGTTGGGTGGCTTCAAGCTGCCCCTTGGTTATGTTAGGAGGGTCCTGGCTACCTGTTGGATGGAAGGGGAGTATGCCCTTAACAAAGCTTAGGAAACTGGAAAAACTGGCCCAAGGAGTATTGCAGTGGGATTTCTGGGTGAGACCTTTCTGGGTGTGCCAGAAAGGAAAAGCCCAAGCCCCTTCTGGTGCTATTCTGTGTGGTTTCTTTCTTGAGATGGCAGCCTAGGCAGTGAGTACAGGGCGTCTTTCAGAGCCAAGTCTCTCAAGCACCTGAGAGAAAACTGATGATCCTTCTAACTACTACAGGTCTCTGAAGAGGTGGGAAGCCAATGTGCAGCAGGACCTGGTCCAGCTTTTCTTCAACAATTTGGCCTCAGGATGCTTTTATACTTTTGAGAAATTATAGAGGCCAGCAGGATGGTTCAGCAGTTTCAAGGGCCTGCTTAGGAAAGCTTAGGCAGCTGCAAGGATGGAGGTTTGATTCCCAGCACCACATGCTGCGCCAGCCCCACCCCCAGGGCAGGCTGAGCTGGCCATGAGAGAGAGAAATTATGGAGAACCCCAAAATTTCTGCTTATGTGTATTTCTACCTATTGATCTTTGGCGTTTTAGAAACCACAAGTCTTCATTAAGAAGAACCAAGATCATAAGATAGCTATAACAGATATAACTTTCTCAAAACAAAAACTATATTGAGAGGTGGTACCTGGCCTTTTTTTGGGGGGGGTCCTTTTGAGACAGGGTGTCCCTATGCAAATCAGGCTGAACTTGACCCTCCTGCCTCAGCCTCCCTTGTGCTGGGAATCTAACTGTGTACCACTACGCCTGGTTTGCCTGGCATTTTTATAAATCTAACGTCTGCATTTTCACATCGGCTGCTGCATTCAGTCTGTTAGGATAACATGGGTCTCACAAACTCAGGAAAGCATTAGGCTCAGGTGAATGAGTAAAAAGCAAATGCCATTATGACAATAGCCCCACTTTCCAGGTCCTTGGTAAGGGTGTTGGAAAGTCCTGAGTTGCCTCAGACCACTCATCCAAAAGATGAAGGAAAAATCCTGAATGCTTTTTTTGAGGTGAAGAGAAAGGGAAGTTGGTTCAAAATTAAGATCCCAAATTTGGCCCAGACCTCCATAGAAAGCAAACTTAGGGGGGTTCAATTAGATCATTTTTCTGTCATGCTAGTTATTGAGTTTAGCCCTTTGCACATGCTAGACAACTGTTCTACTATTGAACTACATCCTCTACAGGCCTTGAACTACATTGAACTGCAGCCCTTTTCTTGCTTTTCACTTTTTTAAAAAACCTTTTATTTGGTACAGGGTCTTGCTATGCAGCTTGAACTCTTAGTGATCCTCCTGTCTCAGCCTTCCAGTGCTGTGATTACAGGCATGCACAACCATGCCTAGTTTCAGTGGCTGGCACAGCATGCCGAGGGTTCCAGGGCCAGCATAGCATGTGGTACTGGGAATTGAACCCAAGTCCTTGCACTTGCCAGGCAGGAGCTTAGACCACTGAGCAATCTCCCCAGCCTCTCCCTGATGCAAGTCCTTCAAGGCTGGACTTGAACTTTCTGTTCTTGCCTCTGCTCCTGTAGTAGCTGAGATTACAGGTATGTGTCACTGCACTCAGCTCAACTAGGTTATTTCTCACATTTCTCAACTCTTTAATAATACGTGGCCAGACATGATGGTGGTATGTGTCTATAATTGTAGTACCCTAAGAGGCTGAGGCAGGAAGGTGGTAAGCTGAAATCCAGCCTGGGTAACTTACTAAGATCTTGCCTCTAAATAAATAAAAAGGGCTAAGAATATAGTTTAGTGTGTAGGCTTTGAGTTCAATCCCCAGTACTGGGGAAAAAATTTACAATGTAGTTTCACTACAATTCAAGATACCAAGCATTTACTGTGGGATAATGAATTATGACATCACTGTTACAGTCATAGAATTTATACTCATTTGGTTTCTGGAGGCCATGTAAGGTCAGGGCAAGGTCCATTCCAAGTCACTGGAAATGGCATCAGGCTTACAGATAAGGGATAAAGGACCAATTTCTACTCCATCAAAGGAAGTGACCGGATGCCATCACCTTGTGCTCCCTCCTGGTCCAGCACATTGCAGGTTTACCCATTTGGCAGTTAAGGTCCTTGTCATCTTACTTGCTCTCTATGAATACCCCTGCTTGCATGATCGCAGCAGTGTTCCTAGCATGCACAACTTCAGAATCCATAGTGCTGTCTGAAGTCTGGGCATCCTGGAGCCCTGCGGGATTCCCTGCTCTGGTTATCATGCTGCTGCAGCTTCCCAAGAGGGCACTGCTGCCTCTGTTTTGCTGGCTCCAGCCTGAGGTTCCTTTCTTCTTTGCTCTGCCTTCGACTTATGTAACTTACATCCCAGGTCTCTTTCTTGCCAAACAATTCTTTTAAGTGGTCTAAGCCCATCTCCTCCAAGGCTATGCAATTCTTACTTTTGTTTTGTTTTGTTTTTTTCTTTGTTAGGACCGGGGTTCAAACTCACAACCTTGCACTTGCCCAGCAGGCGCTTGTGCCTTGGAGCTATCTCCCCAGCCCCTGCAATTCTTACTTTTGATTTGCTGCTGATCCTCTGCACTTTCCTGAAAACTAAAAAATGTCTAGAGTCAGTGCTCTTCACCAACCATGCTCTTTCATTCACTGTCAAATTTCTGAAATGACTGAGGCCTGCCACCTCCTTGGTTCACCTCTGCATATCCCAACCTCCTTACTATGCTTCTTTTCTCTTTTTACTTCTCTATTACCTTTGCTCTCTACTAGAATACAAACTCCCTGAAAGCAAGATTTTTGCTTACCACTAAATCCCCAGTTCCTATATCAGTGCCAGATGTATGTGAGGTCTTCAAACATTTGGAGAAGGGCTTTGTTTTGCTGTTTAGTTTTTAGTGCCCAGCCTACTGCCTGGCACCTAGTAAACAGATATTTACTGAATCAGTGAATGAACCCAGTTGCCAGGTAAATTGTGATTTTTTTTTAAATTTTATTTTATTTATTTATTTTTTCTTGTTTCAGAACCTTTGTTTATTCACTCATTGTTATGGCCGGCTCAGCCCACCCCGAGGGCAGGGCTGGCGCAACATGTGGTGCCGGGGATCGAACTGAGGTCCCTGAGGCCACCCAAGCTTTCCCAAGCAGGCGCTTTAGACCACTGAGCCATCCCGCCGGCCCCTAAATTGTGATTTAAAAATAATTTTAAGGGGGCCCGGCAGGATGGCTCAGTGGTCTAAAGGGCCTGCTTGGGGAAGCTTGGGTGGCTGCAGGGACTGCGGTTCGATCCCCGGCACCACATGCTGTGCCAGCCCTGCCCTTGGGATGGGCTGAGCCGGCCATAAAAAATGAGTCAATAAACAAACAAAGGTTCTGAAACAAGAAAAAAATAATAAATAAAATTTAAAAATTAAAAAAAAATAATTTTAAGGTTGCTTTACCTGGTTGCTATTGCTAGCACTGTCTTTTACATCTGCCTCTTCCTGCTACCTGAGCTTTAGCACTAACTTTATTTTTTTTAAAGAATTATTTATTTTATTTATTTTTTTCTTGTTTCAGAACATTTGTTTGTTTATTCATCTATTTCCATGGCCGGCTCAGCCTGCCCTGAGGGCAGGGCTGGTGCAGCATGTGGTGCCGGGGATCGAACTGCTGTCCCTGCAGCTGTCCAAGCTTTCCCAAGCAGGCGCTTTAGACCACTGAGCCATCCTGCCGGGCCCAGCACTAACTTTAAAGCTCTGCAGGCAAAGCCTATCATGCATGCATATGCCACGTTGTTTTGTTAAAGTATTTTTGGGGGGCTGGCGAGATAGCTCAAGATCGCTTAGGCAGGGTCCAGCAGGATGGCTCAGTGGTCTAAAGCGCCTGCTTAGGAAAGCTTGGGCGGCTGCAGGGACCACGGTTCCATCCCTGGCACCACATGCTGTGCCAGCCCTGCCCTCAGGGCAGGCTGAGATGGCCATAAAGAAAAATAAATAAACAAAAGTTCTGAAATAAGAAAAAAAAA
>PVJA010032484.1:0-14526 GCA_004027025.1 Myocastor coypus | reverse complement strand
GAGCTGGTGCTGCTGCTCTGCTGCCCTGTTTGGTTGGCTGCCTCTGCCATCATTTTGCTGCTGTTCTGCCGCCATGAACTGGATGCTCTCCGCCCTGCTCCACTCAGCCTTGGGCCAACCGAATATGGACTGAAACCTCCACAAACTGTGAGCTAAATAAACCTTTCCTTCCTTCATTTCGAGTGTCGGGTATTTGTCCGAGCAACGAGTAAAAAGTAACTAAAACAACGTCTTTGAAAGACATTCAAAAGACAATAGAAATGTTTTTAAATGAAGGACTTCAAACTGTGTGTTTTGGATAGGAACTACAGCAAGTAGGAAGCAGAAAGCAAGACAGCATGTTGGTAGTCTGTGTAATAACCTGGGTTGGAGACAGGAAGAACCTTGAGGAAAGTGACCATGGGGATCCAGATAGAGAACAAACTGAAGAGAGGTCTGATTAAAAACAGAAAACCTGACAGCCATCTATATGACAATGTGCAATAGTTAAGAATTATCCTTTAAAAATAAACATATATTTCATTCTAAGTAAAGAATGAATCTCACAGATTTAATACTGCTTCATTATTTTCTGTTTTTATTTTGTATTTTAAAAAAGCAAGACACAGCCGGGCGTGGTGGCGCACACCTGTAATCCCAGCACTCAGGAGGCTGAAGCAGGAGGATCGGTGCGAGTTCAAGACCAGCCTGGGCTGCAAAAGTGAGCTCAAGGCCAGCCTGAACTGCATAGTGAGACCCTGTCTCAAAAAGACAAAAAAAAAAAAAAAAAAAAAAAAAAAAAAAAAAAAAAAAAAAAAAAAAAAAGCAAGACACATTGTATGAGTATATAGATATAGAGATATGCGAGGGGCTGGGGAGATAGAGGCATAAGCACCTAGCTGGCAAGCACAAGGACCAGAGTTTGATCCCTGGCTCCACATACTGTGCTGGCCCTGATTCAACAGGCACACCCTGTTGATCCCAGTGAGGTGGTGCATGCTGGTATCCCAGTACTGGGGGAGGGTGAGATAGGAGGATGGCTTTGAGTTGGGGACAAGCCTAGGGGGCCATGAAAGTGAACACAAGGTCAGCCCAAACTGCATAGCAAGACCCTGTCTCAAAAAATTAATTAATTAATTAATTAATTATGGGAGATTTTATAAAGATACAGACCAAGATCCCAGTGACAATAGAAAGTTGGGTAGGATCATCTTGCTAAGCTTATGTCTTACTTTTTCCTCTGTGATTTAATATCCAAAAGCCTTTTAAAATAAAGGTTATTTTTAAAATAAGAATTCCCAGGCCAGCCAGATAGATCAGCAGACTAAAGTGCCTGCTTAGGCAGATGCAGCACCCGTGGTTTGATCCCCTGTGTGCTGTGCCCACCCCAGCCTGGGTATGGGCTGAGGCAGTGACTCAGCTGGGTGTGGTGGCGTGAGCCTGTAATCCCAGTGCCTGGGAGGCTGAAAAAAGGAGGATCACTGTCAGTCTGATCTACAGTGAGATCCTGTGGATCCTGTACTAAATACATAAAATAAAATAAAATAGAAATTCCAAAGTCACAATCCTTACACCTAAGGAAGTGATTTAGCAATACTTTCCTAACAATGTCAGTATGGCTAAAATAAATATATCTTCCCAACTTTACTACTTTAAGATAACAACTGAAACATAAAAACCAAAATGCTTAAAAAATTAGTTGCACTTTATTGTACTTTCCCTAATAGTGACAAATTGTCAGAGCCCAGGGCTGGCAAGATAGCAGGTCTAAAGCGCCTGCTTAGGCAAGCTTAGGGAGGTACGCAGGCACCACATGCCCCACCAGCCCCACCCCCAGGGTGGGCTGAGCTAGTCACACACACATACAAAAAAAAAAAAAAAAAAAAAAATTGTCAGCCTACTTTGTTATTGTTCACTACCTATTGTTACTGTATTAAAAGTAAAAGTTGTCTAGAATTCATTTTCTTCTATTGAAAACAAAAGTTTCTCTGACCCTCGTCCAACCTCTAAATTTGGTCCTTAAGTACTTCATCTTTCTGAATCCACATGGAATGCCTGATAAACTAATGGGCTCAGGGTGTTTTGTTTTGTTTTTCCTGTTCTTCAGAAGAAGCAGTGCTTCTCCTACCTCACCCTTACTTTTTCCAAGGCTGAGTTTATACTTGGAAGCTGTAGTAGTTGATACATTGTGTCAACTTGGCTGGATGACTCAGGGGTGGACAGGGCTCCCGGTTGGTGGGGGTTCCGCCCTGGTGTACAATTGGTTCCTCCCTGGAGCATGACCAGGACCTGCCTAGGATATGATTGGCTCCTCCCCAGAGCTGGATCAAGGGCCAATCCTGAGGTATGATTGGTTCCACCTTAGGGCACAATGGGCCAACGTCAGAGTGACTGAGCACAAAGAGACTTTTTAAAGGGCTGAAGGAGTCAAGACTTCACTTCATCGGAGAAGCTTCAGTGTTTGCATTTGGCCTGGACTTCATTGTCTGGCTTGCAGCACAGACTCCTCAGCCTCCAGTTTGGATCTTTCGCCATCTGTCTGCAGACTCTTCAGCGGCCATCACAGACACTTTAGTCTTCCATTGCAGACCCATCAGCCAATGGATAGAGACTTACACAGAGCGCTGCAGTGAAGTTCAGACCTCAGGACTGAATTCTTCAGTCCAGAGGGTGCAGACACTCTCTACACGCTTCCTCATCTGACTCTATGGCTATTATAAGCCAATCTTATAATTCCCTATATATTGTATATTTTGTGTTAATATCCATTCCTTATATCTGTTCTGTTCCTCTCAGTAAAACCCTGAGCAATACAGAAGCTATGTTTGGCATAGCTCAAAAGCATCTTCTCCAAAATTTTATATAGAACAGCTGGGGCTGTGTGTGTGTGTGTCCTGTTCCACCATCAACTGTTCTCCTTCCTGGGCCCTCACAAGCACAGCAGTGGTCTTCGGGAATGTGTCTTTCAAACTCACAGGCTCCCTCAGACTATCACTCCACAGCTTTCCAGAACCTTCCAGCCCCTATCCTGAAGTGGATATAACAGCAATAATGTGATAGACTGAGAGCAAATATGAATAAACTATTTATTTTTGACACACAAGCTCAAATGAATTAATCAGTGAATCTGTTTAGAAATGCATTGTCTGCTCTGGTGCACCAGCAGAAATTAATATTTCTGACTTGCCTTGTTTTGTCAATATTTAGGCATTCTGTTCTATTGAATGTGACTACTTGTACAGACAATTTTATTTAGTCTCACACATGAAAAGTGAAAGCAGAAGGCATATAATCCAAGTGTTTTCTGATCCAAGTGTTTAAATAGCATATTACAAAATCTAGTTGAAAATATCAGGAAATAGAATATTTCCCCCAGTATTTGTTCTGTCAACCCAGATTTGCCCAGAGAGAATATCTTGAATTGTGTTTAAAGCCTTTACTTCATTAATGTTTGTTAAGACTGGATGCTGACCTTCTAAAATTAGAAAGTAATGGTGCTTCCCTTTATGGAGTGAGTATTCCTGAAGTTTAAGAAGGAAAGTTCTAAAAACAGAATTCATGAAAAAATTCTGACTATATCACATTTTGCTGGTTATGACATTTACTATAGGCCATTAAAAGATGGTGAGCCAATAAATATATTTGTTAAACATATTTAACAAATATAATTAAAAACTTTCCATAAATAAGTCAAATTTTATCACTTTGAAGATAATAGGGATTACTATTATATCCATTACATTGCTTACTTGTGATTGGCTTGTTGAGAACTTTGGCCTTGAAAAAGCTCCTGATACACTGCAACTAGTGCTCAGTTACCACAATCACTGAGTTATATAAAGCAACATTAATTCTCAAAATCATCTTTGAGATTGTTTCAGAGATATTTTTGGTTCGTATATCTGATTCCGAGTATCCTTCATCCAAAAACTTCAGCCATGCGTAATTATTCCAAACCTAAAAATCCCGAGACCTGAGTATTAACACACTGTTTTTCATACGCAGTACAGTGCATCCTTACTGTCTTTCTCTTGAATCAGCAGGTGTCTCTGCTCCTCCAGTAGACTGAGAAAAGGAAAAGGCGGGGGTGTTGAAAAGGAATTAGTCTACGTATTTTGGTGGTGGAGGTGGGGGATATTTTAATATCATGATTAAAAACTCTCCGCTTCCGTTTTAACATTCCTAGCCATATTTTACAATGATCTGCTAGTAAGGATTATGCAGCAGTTTGGGTATGTCCATCTGTAATTTATAAACGGAAAAGAACAAGAGCTAGGCGGCAGCCCAGGGATGGGGGAGAGTGAGTGTAGGCGCGCAGGGAAGGGAGAGGCGGACTTGGCAGTGAGAAGGGGACGGGAGGAACGGAAAGGGAAGGGGTGACCTGGCGGCCGCGCCAGTGTGTGGGCGGGACCGCGTCCCGCCCGGTTCTCGGCTCCCGGGATTAGTCTTTGTAGTTGAGCCGTGTGGCGCGCACAGGAAGGGCCTGTCACGGGCGAGGTCCGCGAGCGCGCGGGCGGAAGGGCTCACAGCGGTGGCCGGCCGCGCCCGGAGAACAGCTGTGGAGTGCCAGGGCGTAAAAGGCCGCAGGCCACCTGCCCGGGCCAGGGAAGCCCGCTGCCGCTCTAGCGCCCCGGACGCCCTGGGAGGAGGCCAGAGGAAGCCGCGCGCGCGCGCCCGCCCTTTCCGTGTCACCGGGGCGCGCGTCGTCCCCGTCTGACCTCGTGCGGCCCGGTGTTTGGTCCCTCCTCATCATTAAGGAGACAGTCCGCAAAAACGTGGCGCCCAGGCTTCGCCCGCCGCGGAGCCTGGGGGTCTAGGGGTCGCGGCCGGCGCCCGTGACGCAAAGCGAGCAACCCCGCTCTGGGCCGGGCAGCCCCGGGCCGAGGACCTCCGGGCACGCGCACCGCCGACGCCGCGGGCCGCGCGCGCGGGGCTGGAGGGGCGGGGCGGGGCCGGCGCGCGCGGAGGCGAGGCGGCGGCGGTCGGAAGCTGCAGCCCAGGGGCCGCAGAGCCCTCTCGCGGCCGCGGCTGCTGCAACGCCAGCTCTAGTCTCTGTCCGGCCGCCGCCGCCGCCTCGTCACCCGGCTCGACATGAGTGAGGCGGGCCGGGAGCCCTCGCCCGCCGCGCCGCCGGCAGAGGCGGCGGCCGCCCCTGAAGAGAAGAAAGGGAAGGAGCCTGAGCACGATAAGCTGCCGCCCCTCGGGTCCGCGGGCGCCGGCGCGACTGCGGTAAGCACGGCCGCGCGGGCGCCCCGACGGCGGGGTCGGGCGGGAGCCGGGGTCGGGCGCCCGAGGCCGCAGTCTACCGCGGGGACCCAGGGCTGCGCCCCGGAGCGAGGCACCTAAGCTTCAGGGTCGAACGAACGAACAGTAGCGTGGTGCTTCGTGAACTGCCAGGAGCACTTGGCCGAGCTGCGCCTTTCCAGCTCGGAAACTCCGGCGTGGCCGGTTCCGCGGTCGCCTTTGGTTTTCTGGTCACTTTCTGGTAAGGGGTATCCCAGCACCTAGGGGGCCGCGTCATCTGTTGGATGAGCACTGGTGTAGGGCGAGCGGGACTGGGTTTTCCGCGGAGCCTGCTCGGAGGCGCGGGGATTTCGCTTCTCTCCGCTTTTCTTTCCCTTCCCCGGCCCTAATTGAATAGGTTTGCGGCGCGTTTGGAGGTAGACGCGTATGGGATGGCTTTTTCTTGTAATATAGACATAGGTCGGAGGAAGGAGGCTTTCGAACCTTTTATTTAAACTCAAGTTATCCCAGCTTGACGGACGATTTCGCGGCTGGGTTTTCTCAAGGGTTATTTGGCGATTGCTCTCAGCCTTCAGACTGGATGCATCCTGCCGGATGATGTCATGAGACAGCCCCCGCTTCTGCCCTTCTTCTGTTGTACCGGTGATTGTGGCTCTGGTTGCTTTTAGTGCAAAATTAACCTCTGATTGTGAAATACGTGTTTGACATAATATTTAAATTCTTCTTGAAATTTTGTTCCGATATGTTTAAAGATTATGACTTGTTGTGTAGCTGTTCATGACAAAATAGTAAAAGTTTAGGGAACATTAGACATTTTTTATTCCTACTTGTAATTAGTTTCTTAAAACCTCCCTCTTAAATGACTAAGAACTTACTAAAATAGCTCACTCTCTAAAGTATTAGAATTGGAATAATGTCTCATTTGGTCGGTTTTTCAAGAGCTGTGTAACTAGAAATTGTGAAAGCAACCTCTTTATGATAAATAATTCAGTATTTCTGAGGTGGTGGTTTAAAACCATAAATGCATATGCTTATAGAGACAATTATATGAATGAATTTAGTTTCTGAAGCAAACACCTTCTCAAAATCCTGTTTACTGCAGTGTAACTGAAATTGAAGATTGGAAATACAGTTTTTCAGAACTTGATGCAGTGTAGATGTGGGTCTAATATTTGTTATCTGAAATCCATAGGGCTTTGGAATTTCACGATTTTAAATTTTTTAGGATGTAATTCAGTACCTATGCTATATACAGTACCCACAGTGAGGCCAAGTGCAGCTATCTATATAATAAAGCAAGGAGAATGTATATGTATGTACACTACATAAACTCAGAGCATTAGTAGCCTTCAGTTCATTTTTGTGTTTTCATGAAGCAACTCTGTTTTAAAAATTTATATTAAAAAAGAATTTATAGGACTTTGAAATTGTAAATAATTATATATTGTATTAGTGGTTGAAAAGAATAGAAACAAACTTTTGAAAAATCATTAATTAAACTTTGAAGAGACAGGTTGGAATAAAAAAGGATAAAGATGAATAAAAAATGAGATTCTAAAGCCAATTTTTGGTGCCTTATAAGATCTTTCGCCATTGGAATCATTTTTTTTATGAGAGTTTTTTTTTCTTACACTTTTTTTTTTTTTCTTCAATATTGTGGCTGGCTCAGCCTGCCCTGAGGGTGGGGCTGGCGCAGCATGTGGTGCGGGGGATCCAACTAACTTCCCTGCGGTTGCTTGCAGTTGCCTGCGATTGCCTAAGCAGGTGCTTTAGACCTCGGAGCCAATCCACCAGCCCCTAAATGAGAGTTTAAAGAAAGCAAAATTTATGTATATTTCTCAAAGAGATTTTGCAGAGCTGGAGTTTTTAGCTATAGCAGTGAAAAAAAAAATCAAGAAAATATGTTTTTGCTTCTTCCAAAAGGTAACAAAACCTGAAAAACTGGGATGATGGTTGAATTTGTAAGTGGGTGAGGGAGGTCTTGGCATGGGGGAGGGGGCTGATGGTGGAAGGATACCAGAAAGACAGATTGTAGCCTGTTCCACTGTTTTTCTGCCTTCTCTTGGAAGCAAGAGCTCCTAGGGGTTTAAGTACCTAATTGCCACCAATAACTTTCTCTTTGAGCCATGTAAGTAATCTTTCATTTTTTCCTGGTTAAACATCTCTGTATGTTGACTCCATTCAGGTCGTCCTACAACAGTAGCTTCTTGCAAAAAATTTCACTATGTTACATTAGTTAGACTGTGGAAACAATAGAGTAACAAAGTTGAAGGGTTTTATGCTATATTGTGAAGACTGAAGGAAAAATGCAGGGGTAAGAGAGAATGCTGGGAAGGGCAGCCCTGAAGTAGTGGAGCCTAAAACCACATTCCTGTGAAAGGAGTCCATTCTAATGCAAACCTCCTAACACGGTAGTCTCCATTTGACTGACCTCAGTTACTCTGGTCCTTATTAAAGTCTTGAATCTCCCATCTCACTGTAATACTCCAATTTTCAACTTTTGACATGCAGCAGAATCACTTGGGAAACTTTCTAATCCATCATTATCCAAGCACAAATGCAGATTCTTTACAGCATCATTTTTTTTAATTCCTTGATACAGCTAAGCTTGAAAATTGATGCTGTATGTACTGAATTAGAAGCTTCAAGGGCAAAGCCAAGGAATCTTAAAAAAAAAAAAAAAAAAAATCAGCTCCCAGTTCCCAGTTCCCTTGCCTGGTCTGCTTAGTTTAAACAGAATAATTCGTGAAGGACTGGTAAAAAGCATGGATTAAATGAATGAAGACTTAGTGGTTTAAGTGATTCTAGTTAAAGATGTTCAGTCAGCTCAAAATAAACCTTCAAAGGACAGTTAGTATTTGAGATTTGGCCTTGCTATGGTGGAAAGAAGGTTCAAGTTCATAGAATCCAAGAGAATAAAGAATTGAGGGTTGGCAATATACCTCAGGGGTGCCTATCCTGCATAAGGTCCCAGTTCTATTCTTGTCCTGGGATGGGAGGTGAAGTGGGGGTATGCTGTTGAAATAGTTGTGGGTGTGAAGGGCAGGTGATGGAAATGTTAAATTTACTAAAGCTGACAGGTTGGAGAAGGATACAGTGTTGTGCATTAGTTGCTCATATAATACGGATGTTTAAAAAGGTGGTGAATGGATAAGGAGCAAATGCACAAAGGAAGGGCAGAAATAAGTGTCAAGTGAGGACAAATTTGACTGTTTACTTCAACGTTTTATTGGGCCAGACAGAAAAAGGTAGATTCTCCTGGCATGTGGTACCAAAGTATGAACTGGATTTAAGAAAGAGCTGGATTTTACTTGGGTCAGGGAGGTAAAGGGAAAGGGAAGAAAAGTTTAGAAATGTCTGTGATGCCTTCATGTGTGCATTTTATATGTGTATTACTTAAGATCAAACCACTGCTTTGTGCACATGCGCTGAACTACCTAGCTAGTTCAGAATTTAAAGATAAGTTTGTTCACAAACTGAAGGTCAGGAAATGTGTCAGTAGATGAAAGTGAGAGAAACCAATAGATATATGGAGGGGATTTGATGAAAAGTCTGTAATGAGATTTAGAAGTTTGTATATTTTGTATCAGTTCTGTATAAATGGGGTTGAGGAAGCTCCTGGAGCAAAATGTAACTATATGAGACAGCTGCAGAAAATGCAAACTTCGAGGGTTTGGGAAACCCGGCTGCCATAGTGTAGCATACAGGGCTAGTGTATAAAAAACCAAAGCAATACATAGAAGCCGCAGGGAGTTATACAGGCAGTTTCACTACAGCAGATCTGAGAAAGGAGATCATTGTGTGCAAAGCTAAAAAGAAAAGCCTTGAACAAAAAAGAGGTAATTATTTAAGCTGACTGGCCTTTGAAAGGTGATAGGATCTGGATAGGCACAGAAAGTGGACAAAGGAACCCAATGGAAAAATAATGGGAGAAAGCCTTGAAGAGAAGAACTAGAGAACCATAAAGCAAGCCAACTGGAAGCATGCTGGGAATTTGTGGGAGGTAGATAAGACTGCATGGAGGCTGGAGCCAGATCACTAGGCAGAGAGGTTTGAACATTTTTTTCCCCTCTGGTTATTGGGAAGCCAGTGCAATGTCTTAAACAGAGGAATGGCATAATGAATTTGGTGGTGGTAATGTATAGTTAGTGTAGTTAAGCTAGAGGAGGAAAATAAAGGAATGAGCATTTTATTTCATGCTTGAAGTGATGAATATATCTACTAGGGTGGTAGTCATAGGGTAAAATGTAACACATAGAAGAATCCACAGTATAGACCCTACAAGATAATAGAAATGAAAGAGAAGGAGTTTTTTTTTTTTTTTTTTTTTTTGACTCACAGTTTACAGACAAGATATCTTACAGGAAAATATGTAAGAATGCAGTGTAACCAGTAGCATTTCGTGTGTGTCTGTGTGTGCTTACATAAACCCACCTGGATATTTTGAACAACCTTATATATGGAAAATCTTGAGCCTTTTGTTCATTATGTTCTAAGTAATAGGTGAGATGGGGGAACAATGAGAATGGTAATGATAAATGTGTTTAAGGAATTCAATAAACTACAGTTATTTCAAACACTTACATGTAAAGCAGTTAACTGTTGAGTATCTACTCTGTAATAGTTTCCTTGAATTAGTTAATGCAGCTAACAGTCACACATTCACCCATTGAGGAAGTTATTATTCCTATTTCACAGAAAAGGGATTGGAGAGTTAAATTATGTATACCTTGCCAAAGGGTAAAATGACTAGTAAGGGATAAAGGTTGGTGTGTAACTGAGATGTTTCTGACTCAAAAACCCATGCTCTGGTGCATGCCTGTAATCCCAGCACTTGGGAGGCTGAGGCAGGAGGATCGCTGTGAGTTCGAGACCAGCCTGGGCTATAAAAGTGAGCTCAAGGCCAGCGTGAACTGCATAGCGAGACCCTGTCTCAAAAAGCCAAAAACAAAATAAACAAACAAAAAACCACCATGCTCTTTCCCCTGTTTTGAACACTTTGTGGCCTTAAGTATATGGCCATGTGGTACAAAGAACCTCTACCTAAAGCAATATTTATAGTTTGAGAAAGAATGTGGTCAGGTAAATTTGTTTGAACTTTTTATTACTAGAAGTAGAACTGTTATGGGAGAGAATAATATCTTTTAGGATAGGTGATTTTTTTTTTTTTTTTTGTCTTTTTGACACAGGGTCTCGCTGTGCAGTTCAGGCTGACCTTGAGCTCACTTTTGTAGCCCAGGCTGGTCTCGAACTCGCACTGATCCTCCTGCCTCAAACTCCCAAGTGCTGGGATTACAGGCATGCGCCACCACGCCCGGCTTAGCTGATCATTTTGGCTTTAATATCATGACATAAAATATAAGTAAGTTCCATGGGAAATAAAGCAATATGATAAAGCAAATAAAAATCTAGAAGAGGTAAAGAGAGAGGACTCCAACTATATACATACCCATATCTGGACATCTCTAATTTTGAGTGTGTTATAGTGTCTGACTCTCTCTCCCTCCCTCCCTCCCTCCATCCCTCCCTCTCTCCTTCCCTCCCCTCTTTTTTTTTAAGCTGAAGAGTTGTAGTATAACTAGTTACCTGATAATTCCTTCTATCATAATTAATACAGAATTTTAGGAAACAAATAATTTGATAATTTGACTATTTAATTGTAAAAAAGGGTCATTATAAACTGTGAACCAGAGTCCCTCCCACGGTGTCAAATGTGAAACTGGTTCACTCTTGTAACTGTTCATCTACAATATGGGAAGAATAATGATACAGCCTTATTCATAGGGTAGATAAAAATTCTTACAGTACGTACAAAACATTTGGAAAATGTTGTACAAAGTAAACAGTCAAATGTTAGATGATTACTTATAATATCTATAACTAAATCTATAGATTTAAATATATGAATGTATATAGCTAAAAATCTGTTTGTAAGATTTTCCATTTATACTTTTCTGTATCAAGCCTCAGGCTCTGTGTTATTTTCCCTTTATTGGCACATCACTTTACCCTCCCCCGCTTCACACACAGAGTTAAGGGATGGACTATTTATAGTTTCACATGAATTTCTTTTTGAAAAGGAAGAAAATAGCTTTCAAGAGGTTATAGGTTACTATCATCAGAGTAACAACTTCTTTTGGCATTGGGTTTAAAAATCAACTTGCTTATTTTTAGACCTGAGAAGAGAAAGATCAACAGTGGATGAATGAGGTGGGTGGTGAGAAAACTCTGGGAAGCTTTGATTTCCTTGTTTTTTCTTTTTTTCTACCAAGCATGTGGTTGACTCTGAGTGAAGGATCTGTTCTTATATGGTAAAATGTTATATAGATGAGCCTTATATGAATAACTTGCTTTTTAAATATATATATATATATATATATATATATATATATAAAACTTGGAGGATATCTATGTGATAGATAAAAAATATTTGTGGCATGAGTATAATCAAGTGAATATGCCTTTAAAAATAAAAATCTTGGAAATTTTACTAATTTAGCTGAATTGAAAAGTTAGAAGTCTGAGTCTAGTTTTGAAATATATTTCAAATTGATTTGATTTGACTCAGATGATTTTTATTAAAGAACAGCAAGACTGGATGGGTTGTGGAATTATGACTGCATTAAAACATTCTAAAAGTATTGTTTTAACAAGCATAATCTTGTGAAGCAGATTCAATTTTTTTCTGTGTTATAAAGTAAGTGAATAAAATCTCTTGATGACACCATGCCTTTCTGATGGTAAGCAAAACACCTAAAATTTCCAAGCTTCAGGCTTAATGTCTGTAGACTTAAGTGCCAGTTATCTCTCATTGTGACCTTTCTTGCTGACACAGTTTTACTTCAAAATCCACATCCTTATTTCCTTGCTCTAAAAGATACAGCCTATATCACTTCAAGTGATTTCAGGTAGGCAAGTGTTACTTAGTTTGGGAGGGAAGTTTACACTTGAAAGCTGTAGACTTTTCACATCTTATAGAAGGATGTGAATTTAGCACATCTGATTTTATGACCCAGCATCCTAATAAGAAACTGTTAAAAAAAAATCATCCCCCAAAAAGAAAATATTCACTTGGTAACAGAACTTGAAATAGTTCCTTTGGTGGATTCTACATACATTTAACATCTAATGTCTTCAACAACCCCAATTCGTAATTTAGGTAGTTATTTAAAATATGGCAAAACATAGGTATTTTAATTTTAAAAAAAATTAAAACATATCAGTGTACATTTAATCACCTAGCTTTTGACATAATTTGGTGCAGTATGTCAGGAAGCTACTCAGTAGTTTGAGAAGTAACTTTTGTATCCATCATAGCTAGTCTTTGGGTTCACTGAAATGGACACAGAAATTTAGAGACCTGTGATAGTGAGGGAGTATTTTAGTATTTTGTGATGGAGTAACACCAGCAGTTATTCCCTTATCAGGTATTAGGTTATAGAGACTGGGTATGGTGACACGAGAGCGAAACAGGTACTAAGTATTTAAGTTTCTTAAGATTATGTTATGTAATTTTATATATAATCTGATCATGACATCAAAAAGACTACTGAGTTACTGAGTGAGGTTCATGTTAGGTATAGGTAAAATATGATCTTTGTTAGTGTGGCAAAATCATAGTCAACCATTACCTGTATTGAAATCTATTATTCATTGTATGGGGTTGAAGTTTTTTGAGGTTTTTTTTTTCCTTCAGTGAAGTCTTAAGATATATCTCATCTCTCCCCTTCTCTGTATTTAATTTTGTAACAGCTGATTTGATATCCTGCTACTATCTATTCAATTTCTAGCCTACTCTTTGTAGGTTGACCACATTTCAAGACCTTATTTCCAATGTTCTTCTGTAGGATGCCTAATAGTTTCAAAAACTCCCCAGGAAATGACATGTAGTATCTGTGGTAGGTCTAAGTTTCAGAAGATTTGTAATGTTTTCTAACCTTTAATTTGGCCTGAAATCTGATATTATATTAGTACCCTGTGGCGTCTTGATTTTGTTCTCTAATACTTATAACATATTACCCTGTGGTTTTTTTCCATCATGAAAGCCTTAGGTTTTGTCTGCAAGGTAGGCTAACAGGGCAGAGGGACATTGCATTGTACATACACACTTCATGGTCATTTTGACTGGACTTTGAATTCTAGTTTCCCACTTAGCAGCTCTGTGAACTTGAGCAAAATATCTCTATTTTCTCATCTCTAAGATGAGTGATCAATACATATCACATAGGAATGACATATAGTAGGTAGAACATTTTATATATTAGTAAGTATATAGCAAAACAATACATAGATTATTTTAGTATTTTGTTTCCTTGGCAATAATTATTTATTGAGTGCCTATAATGTGACAGGTTCTGTAAAAGATTATAGGTGATATCACCTAGGATTCTGAAACTTTAGATTCATAACCACATCTATTAGAAACCTACTTTAAGTTAGGTAGTGTGTTGAGATTTTATAGACCAAATCATACAGGATAATCTTGATGCAGAAATGCTCTCTTGGACTTCATGGAATTGAAATCTAGCTAAGACTCAAAGAGCAAGCAAACACAAAAATTGCATGTATTTGCCTTACTGATGGAAATATAACACAAATTTTTGTGTAGTGTTACATTTCTCTTATTGGCTAGCCAGGTGAGTTTTGGTCTTGGACATGTTCTGTTTTCTCATCAAGTAAGAGTTAACTAATTTCTAAAAGTGTCTTACACCAGGTGTGTTAGCGCATACCTGTGATGCAGTGCTTGGGAGGCTGAGGCAGGATGATTGCTGCACGTGTGAGGTTAACCTGGCTCCATAATGAATTCAAGACCTGCTGAATCACAGAGCTAGACCTTATTTCAAAAAAAAAAAAAATAGTAATAATTCAAAGTATCTTAATTTTAGAAAGTTTAAAATTCTGTGAGTATAGTATCTCAAAGTTACTCTTTTCTATACCTAGGTCGTTTTTAAAATAATGTGTTTAAAGTACAGGGCTTATGCAAAAGATTCACTGTGTATCAAAGCTCTGTAATGAATAAGGAATTTCTAGTGTACTGTGGGGGACCAATATGAGCACAATTATTTCCTCAGAATAATTTAAATAAATTATGAAAATAAGTAATTGTGATTGGTTTTAAAAATTTTGAATACCAGAAAAACTTCAAAGAGAAGTTATGATGTGCTGCAGTGTTAAATTAGTCCCAAGTCTTATTGTTTGATGGATGCTCTAACATTCCAACTCAGCCTTATTTCCTGTTGCAGTGGAGAAAGAGAGCAGAGAGCTGGAATTGTACGCCCCCCTTTTAAATGCATTGTCCAGAAA
>PVJA010032483.1:0-24096 GCA_004027025.1 Myocastor coypus | reverse complement strand
GATCAATTTAGATTAATACATATAGGTATATAAGATTGATCAAACAATTAAACATTAACACATTAGGTCAACATTACTTTTTCTTTTCCCCTTTCTTTTTTTGAAAGTTGACGTATTGCATATTGTCCTCAATAGTTCTACAGAGTACAGTGTGTGGGCATGACCCACCTCCCTATTGATGTTGCTAAGAAGAAAAAGAAAAAAAAAAAAAAGAAAAAAAAAAAAAGGAAAAGAAAATTCTTCTCTTTGGAATAAGAGGAAGCAGATGCATACACAGTCAAATGTTCTGCAATTGCAGTGGGCCACCAGTGAAGCTTGTAATGTTGGAGGCTATTAAATCTAAGCCTCCTAAAGCTCATCTCACCAGTCTAGCTCTGCGTTTCATGCATTGTAAAGGCTACATTTTAATGTAGTACTTTGAAAAATTTAGGAACCAGAGGACATATAGCACTAACACTGGCTTTAATAGTCAATTAAGAGTATTAAGTTAAATAAAATGATCAATTGTGACCTTTGAAAAACCAGTCAAACTCAATATGCTCAATCACTTACTGGATAATAACGTGTTTCACGACTATTATGCACCAGCAAACTTGGAAGCTACCCACGGAATGAGCAGAACAGACAAATGTCCTTGACCTTGGTTAGCTACACACTTAGTGGAGACAGAGTTTTAAGGATATATGTGAATCATCAGTTAATGAAGATGGTCATTTCTGGCCAGGATAAGTAGATAATATGATTTATAGAAAGTGAAGCAAACCTGAGGTCAAGGAAATCCTCACTGAGAGAGTAAACCTAACTCTAACCCTAACCCTAACCCTAACCCTAACCAAAACCCTAACCTTGGTCTCTCAAGCTCCTGAACTGTGAGAAAATAAATAGCTGTTGATTCAGCCTCCTGGGTTCTAATATTTTCAATAAGGGGTAATAAGAATATACTTCTGATTCAGGAAGAAAACTGATCTTTGAACCTGAAAAACATTTGGACGAGTTCATGTTCTCCAAAACCGAAGAATGAATTATAGGAATGAGACAGAAGTTTAGAATAGAATATCAGGGAAGAAAACTTCTGTTGAAGAGGGGAACAGAAGGGGGACCCTGGTGGGTTGCCTGGGAAATTGTCTTTTTTTAGCGGCCTTATAGGGCAAAACCATGTGATAAGATGGACCTAAGGTGAAACTAAGGGAACTTGTTTAGGTGGTCATGAGGTGGGACAAAGTCATGGCCGACCAATGAGATTACAAGCATTACTGTTCAGGTAAAATTGATTAAATTAGGAGCGAATTAGGAAACAAGTCACTTAGCAAGTGGCTATTGTTACAGAATAAGGGTTCTTTTTGTTGGAGTTTAGGCTCTTTTAGGGTGTTTGATACTCATTAGAATATCAGTCCCTGATACTTAAGTTTAAGTGAGTGGGCAGCCACATTTTTTTACTCTTTTGTTTTAAGGTCTGGCCCACAGGTGGGGTGCCTGTCTCTTGCAAAGCTGTATAGTCAAGTTGTTTTCCATATTGCCCTCTAGGGCCTGGCCCTATCTAACTGCCTATAATACTTTTTATCTAATTTGGCTGCCAACAACACTTCCATCCTATATTCATTGATTTTGATTCTCTCTCTCTCTCTCTCTCTCTCTCTCTCTCTCTTTCTCTCTCTTTCTCTCCCCCTCTTTTGAACCAGGGTTCAAACTCACAACCTTGCACTGCCAGTCAGGAACTTGTGCCATGGAGCTATCTCCCCGACCCCCTATTTTCATTGATTCTCAGTGGCAACAGAAAGTGGTTGAAAATAAACGCAGGCACTTTGTTTTCAAATGTGCTATTTCAAAAGAAGTTGAAAAGCCATACCTTACTGTTAACCAATGGCTTTAAGTAGAAAGTCAGTCCTCACCTTGTCAATGTTTGACACCAGAACAGAGTCCTACACAGGAGTGGCATCAGAAGGGTACACATACTCCTGGATACATGAGCTCCAGTGTATCCGGCTCCCTGAAGTAGGCAGATAACAGTCACAAGTTCTTACTAATAAACTAATTTCTATGTGTAATGAGAGCGCACAATGAGCAGAAAGTGCCCAAATTCTATGAAGCCACCTTCCTAGGACCATCCAAAAAGACAAAGTTCACTAAAACTAGAGATCTCAGTCCATACACCATGCAGATTTGCTGGATCAACATTTCAAAATGGTCCTGAAATAAATATCTGGTCTTGGTTGGTCAACTGTTAATCACTAGGGAATATAGTGTCATATATGGCTAACTTTGTGAAAGTATAAAGGACCAGTTTGTTGTGAGATCTATGATAGAATAGATATACTGCTTTCTCTTAGTTCAGTGAGAAGAAACATGGTTGCACTACTGTACTGCTTACACAAAGTTATTAGGTATGCATCTTGTCCTCCAAATAACTACTATAAGCAATATGCAATGCCCAATCAGTCACTTTGGACAGCTCATCTATCTTGCTGGTCCTAGTGTGTAGGTTTTCAGTAATAGAGTACACATAAATAGAAAGAAAAGTAAAAGAATAGCAGGGCTGGGGAGATAGCTCAGTGGAATAAGTGATTGCCTGGCAAGCACAAGATCCTGAGTTCAATCCCTTGTACCAAAGAAGAAAAAAAAAGGGGGAGGCAGGGAGATAGCTCTATGGCACAAGTGCCTGCCTGGCAAGTGCATGAGTTCAAAACCCTGTGCACATAAATAAATAAATAAATAGATAGTATACAGTAACATATTCCTAAATTCACTAATCAATTAATATTATCTGATCTCACATGCTTCCCTTTAAGCTAAACATTGCATATTCAGTTGTCAGTAATATATAACTGCATATATATGCTTGTCTGTCTCTCTGTATGTATATGTCTTTCATTTAGATGTATATGTATCTTAGATATGTGCAAAATGAGTAATGGTAACGCATAGAAGTCAGTATTGATATATACACAGATGAATGCATAGACATATGAAGGTACACACATTCATTTAGGAAAATATATCTCATTTTGTAATTGTGACATAAATTGCTCATTCTACTGAATGGATGTCTAGAATGGGTATGATAGCGATGCCTCTTCATGTTGACCTCATACAGTGTATTATGATGCCGTGTTTGCTTCATAATGAGAATTTTGTGCTCAGGGTTACCTCATTATGGGTATTATGAAGTCACAAATTATGAAAAATACGTCTTATATTTTTTAAGAATTTTTAAAATTTTATTTATTTATTTATTTTTTTCTTGTTTCAGAACCTTTGTTTGTTTATTCACTTATTTCTGTGGCCGGCTCAGCCCGCTCTGAGGACAGGGCTGGCACAGCATGTGGTGCTGGGATCGAACTGCGGTCCCAGAAGCTGCCCAAGCTTTCCTAAGCAGGAGTTTTAGACCACTGAGCCATCCTGCCGGGCCCCAATAATACATCTTATAACATCATGGTTACCTCATAAAGTGTATCGTGGTGTCATATTTGCATCACAGTGCTTTTTATGGCATCATGCTTACCTCATAAAGGGTATGATCATGTTATGTTTGCATCATAATGGCTGTTACAATATCATGGTGACCTCATAATGGGTATTATGATGTCACGTCTGCCTCATAATGGGTATTCTGCTGTTAGGTTTACCTCATAAAGGGTACTGTGAAACCATGTTTGTGTCATAATGAGTATTTTGAGGTGAAGGATAACTCATAATGTATATAACAATATCATGTATCACTCATAATGTGTATTGTGACATCATGTTTACCTCATAGTGGGGTTAATGATGTTCTATGTGCATCATAGTGTTGCTCATGATGTCATGGTTATGTCGTAAACTGTGTGGTGAAATCATGTTTGTATCATAATGAATTTTATGAGTTCAAGATTACCTCATAATGGGTGTTACGGTGTTTATTACTCAGAGTGGGTATCATGAAATCATATTTACCTCATAGAGGGCATTATGATGTTATGTATGTCTCTTAATAGGTATTATGGCTTCAAATTTACCTCAAAATGCATATTATATTTCTCTTAGTTCACTGAGAAGAAATGTGTTTGCACTAATATTGTTTAGACAAAGTTATCAGGTACGCATGTTATGCAACATTGCATTTATGATGCCATGGTTACTTCATAGAGTGTATTGTGATGTCCTTTTTGCATCATAACGAGTATTCTGATGTCAGGGTGACTTCACAATGGGTAATTATGATGTTATGCTTCTATCATGTATTAGTATGTCATGGTGATATCAACATGGTTATTATTACATCATCTGTGCCTCATAACAGATTTATAACATCATGTTTACCTCACAAATGAATAATGACATCCTGTTTGCATCATAGTGGTTCTTAAAACATCATGGGTACCTCAGAAAATGCATTGTGGTGTCATGTTTGTGTCATAATGAGGATTATGGTATAATAGTTACCTCATAAACAGTATGATAATGCCATGTTTGCATCATCATGGGCATTATTACATCATGGTGGCCTTATAATGGGCATTACAATGTGATGAATGCCTCATAATGGGTACAATGACATCATAAGGACTTCACAATAGGTATTACAAGGTTACGGTTATCTCATAGTGGGAAATTTGCATCATAATGGATCTTAAGATGTCATGTTCACCTCATGAATGTTATTATGATGTCACATATCATTCATAATGTCTATTGTGATGGCATACTTACCTCATAATGGGTATTAGGATGACCTATATGAGTTGTAATGGGTCTTATGACGAGTCATATCTACCTCATAAAGGGTATTGTGTTGTCATGTTTGCATTATAATGAGTATTATGAGGTAAGTGTTACCTCATAATTGGTATGATGCTGACTTATTTGCATCCTAATGGGTCTTATGATGTAATGGTTACCTCATAATCGGTACTGTGACATCATTTTTGTGTCAGAATGTGCATTATGTGGTTAGCTTTACATCATTATGGGTATTATGATAACCTATATGGGTCATAATGGGTCTTATGATATCATGGTTACCTTATAAAGGTTATTGTGACATCACGTATTATAGTGACATATTTATCTCATAGTGAGAATTATGATGACATAATGCATCATATTGGGTCTTATGACATCATGGTTACCTGAAAAAGCATTTTGTGTTGCTATATTTGTTTCATAAACAGTGTTATGAGGTCAGGTTTACCTCATAATTGGTATTATAATCACCTATATCCATAATAATGGATCTTATGACATCATGGTTCCCTCATAAAGGGTATTGTGATTTGCATCTTAATTAGTTTTATGATGTCAGTTAACTCATAATAGCTATTATGATGATCTATATGTGACATAGTTGGTCTTATGATGTCATGTTTACCTTACAAAGTGTATTGTGATGTCATGTTTGCATCATAATGAGTATTATGAGGTCAGGGCTACATCATGAGTGTTATGATGTCATTCTTCCATTATAATGTCTATTATTCCATTATAATGTCTATTCTTCCATTATAATGTCTATTAGTGTGTCATGGTTATGTTAAAATGGGTATTGTGATGTAATGAGGGCCGCAAGATTGGAATTATGTGGTCAGCGTTACCTCATTATGGGTATGATGATATCATGTATTACTCATGAGTGTTATGAACTTATGTTTACCTCATAATGGATATTATAATGTATCTTTACATAGTGATTATTCTTACGATGTCACAGTTACCTTATAGAACATATTGTGTTGTCATTTTTGTATCATAATGAGTATTATGAGGTAAGGGTTACCTCAAAATGGGCATTTGCATGACCTATATGTATCATAATGGGTCTTATGAAGTCATCATTATCTCATAAAATATCTTGTGATGTTATGTTTGTGTCAGAGCATTATGAGGTCAGGTTTCCCTCATAATGGGTATTAACATAAGCTATATGCTGCCCTGTCTTTGTCTTTAAGTATATTAGGAGTGTTCTTTTGCAAATCCAGCTTCCTTCTTAGAAGACACTACTTAGATTGGATTAGAGCCACTCTAAGGCCTTCAGTTTGCCCATCATAATGGGGCTTATGATGTAATGACTTCCTCATAAAGCATATTGTGATATTGTGTTTGTATCATATACATACATACTCATAAGTATTATGAGATCAGAGCCATCATAATGAGTATCATGATGTTATCCTTACATTATATTGTCTATTAATTTGTCATGCTTACTTCAAAATGGGTGTTATGGTATCATGTGTACCTCTCAAAGGGTATTATAACTTCATGTTTATCTCATTATGGGTTTTATGATGACCTGTATGCATCATTGTGGGTCTTATGACATCATGTTTGCCCCATAAAGGGCACTGAGATGACATTTTTGCATCATAATGAGTATTATGAAGTCAGGGTTACCTCATAATGGGTGTTATGATAACTTGCATACATCATAATGGTTCTGATGATGTAATGTTTGCCACTTTTTTTTCGTGGGACTAGGGATTGAACTCAGGATTGTACTTGCCAGGCAAGTGCTTATTCTATTGAGCTATTTCCCCAGCCCCAGTTTGCCACCTAAAGGGTATTGTGATATCATGTTTGTGTCAGAATGAGTATGACACAAACATACTCTGAGTCTCAAGAGTATATTGAGTCTGCGGGGCCAACATTTTGAGACTCAGAGACAGCCTAACCTATATGGGAACCCCAACAGCCTGTAGGTACTTATACAAGCCTCAGGCCTGGAGCCTCTTTTGTTCCCTGCCATGCGCAGTGAGCCATGCAACTCTGGCACAGGGGACTTGGAAACCGTGGCATCCCCTTCCCAGCAGGGTGTGCCACAGGCATCCTGGCCAGAGCTCTGCACACTGCATAGGATGCACTTGCACTGGGGGGCAGCAGCAGCCTGGGGTCCTGGGCCTGCAAGCTGGGCCTCTGAGCTCAGAGCTCTGGCTGGAGTGGGGATAGCACATGCTGCACAGGATGCAGCTCGCAAAAACTTGTATGTGCAGAGGCCCTGCCCCGTGTTCAGATGACACAAGGACGCAATAACCACAGTGCTGGCCTTTCCATGGCGCTGGTGCTCTTGAGAAGCTGCCAGTGCCTGTGGGCTCACATCACTGTTGCTCATGGCTCTGGTGCTGCTGCCGGTGCTGCTGGTGCAGGCCTAGGCTGAGACTCGCATCCCAAAGGGAGCTGGGGACCAGGTCTTGTGCCCCTGGCCTCACTATTTGCACAGGAAGCCCGCGTTCCTTGAGGTCACCTGCAGGGACCCAAGTGTGCCTGTCTCCCATGCCAGCCACAGAAGGGCCCTTTGATTTGCACTTGCATTGTATAAGGGCATGGGCCTGCTTACTCTCCGGGTACCTTGGGAAGCCTGTGGCATCCTCTTGTGAACCTCCTTTCCTGTGCTCATCCCCCTGTAGGATATACTTCAGGACCTCCAGGGGCCACTCTAAGGACTCTTCTCCCACTTGCCTCTTCTAGGGCATGAGCCACCTTGTACTGTCTCTGTTCTGACAGAACAAGGCCTTCCATTTCCAAGTAACTTCAAGGTTCACACTTGTGCTGTGGAGTTTTTGTCCCCGGGCCTCCACTCCAGTTCTTACTGTTGCTTCTCCTAGGGCACAGCTCTACCCAATCTCTTAGAGATTGGGGATCTCAGGAAGCTCATTTTGTGGCTCAGGTGTCACTTGAGGACACAGAACACTGGGGATAGGGATAAGTCAGTGAATGTCCCCAACCTTAGGGACCTGCTGCTGCCTTCCATACAAAATGCACACTCAGAGCACTTTAGGCCTGTTCTCTCTGCACAGGCCAAGCGTGCACAGAGGATGCTCAGAGACCAAAAATGCCTGGAGCACACAGCCCAGGCCTGGTCTCAGACAGCGTGCTGGCCCAGAAGGGTTTCTCATGCCCCACCCTGCGAGTTTCAGCTCTATTGAGATTCTCTTTCTGGGACCCAAGAAGACAAATGACCAATGACACTATCACCTCTGTGAGAGCAGGAACAGTGACCAGCTCTAGCTCCAGCACCCGGGAAGGCTACCGGCAACCACAACATTCTTGGGCTCCAGAAGTTGAGCTGCATGAGCACTACATATGAGATATGAATGGACTTCCAAGGAGGCCAGGGTCGGGGCAGATGTCATTCAGTATCTCTTGGGCACAGCTTGTCAGGGTGAATCCCTTTCACAGGGACCTAGCACAGCACCAGAGGAGCTCGCAGTGAGAGCATCTTTCTGATCACAGAGGAAGTAGCTGCCCCACCTGAGAGCCAGCAGGCTTGGGACCCATCTCAGGGCTCAGAGTACCTCTGACTACAGCTAGGGACCATTGTCCAAGGCCTCCAAGATGGGGCCTGAGCGCTGCTTTGGCAGGGGGTCTCTGTGCATAGTGTATCTAGGGGGACAAGAAGCTCAGTAGGGGCAGGTGGAGGGGACAGAAGAAAGGAGAGAGCAACGGAAGGGCTCTGGACACGGGGACCCATAGAGGCAGAGATGCACGGATAGAGAAGGGAGGACAGACAGCTGTGGGTGAGCCCATGCTGATGGGTGGCGGAGCAGCAGGGGCTCCTAACACCCTGATCTCAGAATAGGAGGCAGCAGGAGAGGGGCACTGACGGAGACTCAAGCGCCCTAGGTGGGGACTGCTCATTCCTGGCGCATGTGTGCTGACTGGGGCCTCTGCAGAAAGGATGGAAAAGACTGGGACACTGCCGTGGGCACAGTGAGAGCCCTGGGGCTGGGATGTACTCCCACGCCTGTCCCAAATGTTTCCAGGCTCTCCCTGGAGGGGCTTCTGGCACACAGCCTTCCTCCCCACAATTGACTTCTCTGCCCTCATGGAAGGAAGCAGGTACCTCCTGGATGAGGAATCTGTGTCTTGAGTATGGCCCTCCCCACAGTGAGCTCTGTGCCTGCCCCTGGCTGCACACTCTCACACGGGGACTCTTGCCGTTCTGACTGCCTGCTGAAGCCTTCTCATTCCGCTCTGAAGAACACATGACAGCTCTTGGTGCCTGTGCCTTCTAATGTCTGGAAACTGATCTCCTTACAGCGGCAATGGCCATAGAGTTGGTCCACAGAGATACACGATTAGAAATAGAGCGGAGCTCTCCTTGACAGCCTCAGAGCTCAGCTTCTCCCACAAGTGTAGCATTAGGACATGATGTGCCCAGGCAACACAATGCTGAGTGTCTTAAGCCAGTGCCGCGTAAAGACGTAGTGTCTTTCACTCCCAGGACAAGAGCCTTGGAAGGCTGATAAAGACCGCACACACGCACGCACACACTGATGGCGGGATCTACTTGTGCTCATATTCCTACAGGTACACTCGGGCTCCTGTCTGTGAACAGCTTGGTGAAATCCAGCTGTCCCCACGGAGGGCAGGGCAGCTTGCTTTGGTCGCCATAGACACCGGAATGTCAATGCTCTTAGTGTTGTCTGGGTACCAGGAAGTCCTGATGCATGCTGAAAGGCCCAGTGCTGATTTCCTCCTTACAGGCAAAAAGGCACAAACATTTCTTTTTAACATTGGGACTCAGATTTATACTGTCTCTCAGATCTTTTCTTTCCTTGCTGTTTTCCTTTAATATCCAGAAATGTGATGTAGTAGACATTAGAGAAGAGGCACAATTTGCGAATGACACAAACCCAGCAAGGCAGGTACTCAGCAGTGGCTGATATAGTGGGCATGGCTCCATTCAGTGTGGTTCCTCGGATTACCAGATATAACCCAGAACATAGGCTAAAATGCATCATTTATAGATTAAGTGCGATCTTCCAAAAACATGATAGAAGTTACACCTTCAATCACTTTAGCTTCTTGATATAGAGCCATGATTTTAATTACTGATTTCTTTTTTTTTTTTCCCACTTCTTTCACCCAGTTGATGTTTCTCTTGGTCATCTTTATTTCTTTCTTTTTTTCTTTCTTTCTTTCTTTCTTTCTTTCTTTCTTTCTTTCTTTCTTTACCTTTTCATTATATCAGTTGTAGCTTTTATATTTCATTGAGTCATTCAGGTGGTTAAACTAGCGAGTTAATGCCCTGTTCCCCGGTAGTGTTCTCCTGGAATTCACTACTCAGGAGAATCTCCACCTGCATCCATTTATCAGTAAAGCCCTCAAGTTTATCTTTCTTCGCAGCTCTTCAGAGCCGCTGAGGCTGGCTCCAAAGAAACAGGCAAGGGTGGACACTGACGGAGAGGCTGGTGTTCACCAGCAGCCATCTAGCTGACCTAAAACGGACCCTCAACAGGAAGCTCTGGACCAGGAATGGAGGAGGAACACCAGAAAGCAAGCCCTAATTGTCTACTTCTTTTGCTGCCAGACCCAGGTTTCTTGCCTTTCTGGGGCATTCCCTGCTGTCCTTTCATGTGTCCTGTGTGTGTCCTTTGTTGTCCATAGGGCAGGGCCCCTGGATGTTGTTTCCTGAAGTAAGTGGACATTGCAGGGCACTGTCATCCTGGAAAAGGCAGATTTGGGGCCCTCAGGCAGGGAGGTATTGGCCAGAGGGTCCAGGCACGGGAGTACAGGAAGGTAAGTCCCCTCAACAGACTGTGGGGGGCAGGGAGCACCCTGGTGGCCCCTAGGAGGTCCTGTCTGTTGCGTCATGTCTCTTCCATGCTTTGCCACCGGGATTTGTTCAGCAAACTTCACTAGGATTGATGTAGCAGCAGCATCCTGTCTCGGCTGTGAGCAGCTCAGGGAGGGAACAGCAGCTATGGTGCAGCTTGGTGGGGATCCGCAGATGGGGTCATCAAGGGGTTTTGGGTGGGAGCCCAAGGGGCTGTGGAGAGTTCTGGACATCAGACACCTTTCGAAGCAATGGTTATAAGACAGTGCTGAGACCCCATCTTTCTCTAGAAAGCACAGTTATTATCAAGCAGTCCATCAGTAATGCAAGGTGGCAAGGCCATATGGGGAATGGAGTTTCTTGACAGGAGTGCAATCTGTTTAAACTGCTATGGAAATCAGAACAGAAATCCGTCAAAAAATGAGAAGCAGAAATTCTATTAGACCCATCTATTCCCTTTCTAATCCTGGAGAGTAAAGACATCAGACCACATCCACTTGTGTAATAGCACTGTTCATAGTAGGCAAATCTTGGAAGCAGCCTATATGTTCATCAACAGATGAATAGTTACAGAAATTGTGGGGCTTTTAATTTCTTAAAATATTTTAAAAATATTTTTTAAACCTCACTATGCAGCTCAGACTTGTAATGATCCTCCTGTCTCAGTGTCCCCAGGGCTGGGATCACGGATGTGTGCCACCTGGCCTGCTTTCAGTGGCTGCCATGATACACTTGAGGTTATGGGGCCAGCACAGCTTGTGGTACCGGGGACAGAAGCTGGGTCCTTGGACTTTCCAGGCAGGCACTTAGACCATTGAGCTATCTCCCCAGCCCAGTGTGGTACTTCCCAATGTGGTACTTTTTAAAATGATGGAATACTGCTATTCCATAAAGGATAAACCAGAGTCATTAGTAGAAAAATGGGTATGTCTTGAGAATGTAATGATTATGCACTGAAAACAAGTAATGATAAAATTTTACACCATACATGTGTGACATGTGGTTTGTATCAATTTAATTATATAATGCTGCATACTAATGGTCAAGTGAGACACTTATTTATATATTTTTAGGTGGTACTGGGAATCAAATTCAGGATGGTGCACTTGCCAGGCAGGCACTATACTGTTGGCCCTTCCATTATAATTATAAATATTTTCTACTGCTTAAATTTTTTAAAAGTTAAAATTGAAAACGTGAACATATATGTATTGTATCATATGTGTTCATACATACAAAATTTCTATCACAGAAATGAGCCTGAGCCTGAATCAGAAAGAAGAATAGACAACACACAGAGTCAAATGGAGAGTGATTCCGAGCACAAAACCATCACTTTTTAAAAAATTTCTGTAAAACTTGCACATAAATCTGACTCCTTCTGCTTCACCTACCTACTATAAAAAAGATGGTGCTTAAACATCTTAGAAACAATCTCATGATATTAAGATTTCTCTCCCTAAAGTCATCAAGGGGGAAAGAAGAACGCATCTCCTCAGGGAACAAAGCAATGAAGTCCCCCTGAGGATCGTTAGCTCCTGGGAACGTACTAGTTTACCTGCTGAGGTGAGGAATTATTCAACATGACGTGTGTGTGCACTGATGGAAGAACTGTATGAAGGGTGTGTCCATAAGTTGCTCATGTGGAGCGTCGATGTTTTCAATCTTCCTGCCTCTATCAATTAAATTTTCATATGCAATTTCCCACTTCAGGATATACTTGTGAGCTGTCAAGCTGTGAATACAAGCTTGAGTGCATCCCCTAAGTTTTCATGTATTAGAGTTTAATTCCAATTATGAAGCACTAAGTGGTTTCAGTGCTGGGGGCAATTCAGTTACTGTGTTTCAGGGTGAAGCTTTTGAGAGTTGCTTCTTGCTAGATAAGGTTAGTGGGGTGAAGCCCTCATGAAAGAATACTAATGACTGGATCATAATTAGGAGAGGGCTAAGGATGTAGTTCAATGGTCAAGTGCTTGCCTTGTCTCCACAAGACCCAGAGTTCAATCCTTAGTGACAAAAATAATAACAATTGGGAGAGGGACAAGAACACATACAGACACACCCGTCTCTTGCCATGCGATGCTCTGTACTACTGTGGAACTCTTTCAGCAGGAAGATCCTCACTAGGTACAGCTGCTGGGCCTTACTCCTCCAGGACTGTAGGATACTGCAAGGCTCCTTTCTTTACAATTTACTCCTCATGTGAAACTGTGCGATTAGCAGCAAAAATAGAACCTGGTCCTATGGAGGGGGGAGGGTGTTAAACAGGATGATGGCTTGATTCAGGAGTTCGAGGCCAGCCTGGAAAACATAGCAAGACCTGGTTTCAAAAAATAAATACATAAAATAAAATAAACTGTATTTAGCTAAATGAATTTCAGGCAGTGACTAACAAATCCAATCATTACAAATACATTGCACCATCATACTGAAGAGAGTAAAGATGACATACATTTGGAGAATAGTCTATTGTCTGGGTTCTTGCAGCTTGGGAATTTTATACAAGTGCTGTTTCTCACAAGAGTTAACGTTAGAAATTCTGAAACTAGTCTACATGTTAGGAAATCCATTGTAGTTATCTAGTTAGCAATAACTAGAGCCCAAGCTCCTCCTGTATTTTATAGAGAAGCAAGAAGTGAACGTTGGAATAAATCCTGCTATGCTGGAGTGCAGTTGGGAACAAGACTGACAGACCAACAGGAAGGTTGATCAGACAAGTTTACTTTTCATGAAAGACAGCAGGTAAGAGGAAATTAGGAGCCCTGAATAGTTTATAAAACCAGAAAGTGATAATGGGATATTTTAAGAAGGGATGAAATACATAAAAAAGAATCAGAGGGGAAAAGCCTGTCATGGCGCAGCATGGAAAAATGTGAATGAAACAACAAATCATTACAGAACTGGTTAACTAAGAGGAGAAGAGTCCACAAGAACATACTGATGCAAAATGAAGAAATCAATAAATAAGGTTAGAAGATGAGGAAGGAGAGAGGGAATGAGACACAAATCTTCCTACATAAAATTTCCAAATAGCAAATGTTATTGGGTAATGCAAAAAAGTTATTTAAAGTAAGAATCAGTAAATGGGATTGTGACAAATTTGAAAGCTTTGATACAGCAAAAGAGAAAACAGAATGAAGAGACAGGCTTCAAAACATGAGAAAATCTTTGCCAGCTGCTCTTCCAATAGAGGATTAAAATACAAAATATGTTTAAAAACAAACATAAAAACCTCCTATTAGAAAAGTAAGCAATCCACTGAGTGCGGTGGTGGGCTCCCAGCATTCCCAGAGGCTGAGACAGGAAAATTGCAAGTTTAACTCAATCTGAGAAACATAATGATTTAGCAAAACCCTATCTCAAAAAAGAAAAAGATATGAAAGAGTTGAGCATATAGGTCAATATGAAAGGCCCTGGGTTCAGTTCCTAAAACTGAGAAAAAGAACAAAGAAATCTAACCAGCAAATAGGCACATGAACTGAGCAGATACTCTCAAAATCCAAATGATCAATAATTACATGAATATTGTTGGCTATCTTCAGCTATTCAGGGAATACAAATGAAAACTACATTGAGATTCTACCTCACAATGGTTCTCACTGAGGATAAAAAAAATGACAAATATGAGTGAGGATGATGGGAAAACAAGTTCTACTACACTGTTGATGGGAACGTAAATTACTACAACCACTATAAAAATCAATACAGGGGTTCCCCTAAATCTAAAACCAGGATGGAGGTCCCTCAAAAACTAAAAGCAGAACTACCATGTGTCCAGCTGCCACCTCAGGTATACAACTGAAGGAATCAAAGTTATCACATCATAGACACAGTAGTGTGCCCAGGCTTATTGTGGCATTATTCACAATAGCATACATATAGAATCAGTTAGGTGCCCATCAATACATAAAAAGCTGAAGAAAGTGTGGTGTATCACCTTACACAATAACATCCAAAAAAATGAAGGGCTGGGAGATAGCTCAGTAGAATAAGCACTTGCCTGCCAAGCTCATGGTCCTGAGTTCCATTCTTGGTACTGCTAAATAAATAAATAAATAAATGAAATACTGAGGAATCAATTTCACAAAGGAAGAAAAAGATTTATAGTGAAAATTATGCTACTCTGAAAAAAGGGATCAAGGAGGATTTCAGAAAATGGAAAGGTATTTCTTGCTCCCTGGTCAGAAACACCAACATGGTGAAAATGATCACATTCCCTAAATTGTTATATGGATTCAATGCAATGATGAGTAACAGATCATTAGCATACCTCAGAGATCTAGAGAAAACATTTCTAAAATTCATGTGGAACCAGAAGAGACCTAGAATAGCACAAGTGATCCTAGGCAAGAGACAACACAGGGGGTGTCACAATCCCTGACTTGAAAATTATACTGCAAAGTTACTGGGATAAAATCAGCATGGTATTGGCAACAAACAAACAAATAAGCAAATCCAAACAACAAATCTGAGGATCAGTGGAACAGACTAGAAGATGCAGGCACACCTACAAACACATTCAGCCACCTTATCTTTGACGAAGGGCCCAAAGATATTGACTGGAATGAAGAGAGTCTTTTTGATACATAATGCTTGAAAAACTGGCTTTATCCATGCCAAACGCTAAAATAAACCTTTATCTCTCACCATGGATGATAAAACCTAACTGCACGGGAACTATTTCAAAGAATCAGCAGTTGGGATTTCATCTGTTTGAAAAGTTTCTGCACTTCAGAAGAAATCACCAACAGAGAAAACCAAAGAATTGGGGAAAAGTATGGTCAACTGTCCTTCAGACAAGGTACTTATAACTAGAACACATAAAGAATTTAAAAAATCAAACCCCTCAAATTCAAAGTCCCAATCTGAAAATGGGTATATATCCTGAGTTACTTTTACAATGGAAAGCGTGTTTTCTCATTGATAATAAATGCCATCTACTTATGTCAAGAAATTAGTTTTCTGAAGAAATACTTGAATATCAAATGTTTTAGAAATAAGTATAGGTTAACATGAACAGATACACATTAAACTTAATAATTAAGTTTATATAAACTTCCTTTTGTTTTTATTAATTTACCTTACTGTTCCAGCATCTTTAGCCTCTTGAATTTAGAGTTGTGTGATATAATTCTATTGAAACCCACTCTTTCTTAGGTTGTAAGTGACCTTACAAGTATAGGGTATTATATATACATATGCTACAGTAAGATGACACTCATACCATGGTGCTCCTTCTTCCTAGGGGACCAGTAGACTGGGTCAAGGGTTCTGAATATGACTTGGCTTTGTACAATAGCCAGACACCTCATTGGGCATCAGACTGCCCAACACTGTCTTAGCATCTAAAAGCCTTTGAAAGGTTACCTCTTCAGTATTTAAAAATAATTTTCTTTTTAATTGACAAATAATGACATTTATGGGGTACAATATGAATATTCAATCATACAGTGTAAACAGTTCAATCAAGCTAATTGTGGAAATATTGCTGGGTCGATTAGTTGTCCAATATCTTGCACTCTCTGAGAGTAACCAATTTAGAACTAACAATATACAATGTATTAACCATTGTTGCCATCTTTTTTTATTTTGAAGTTTTGTTTTATTTATTTTCCTTTCACATAAAAAAGACTGGCTTTCATCAAGAAGTCAAAATTTTTGGATAAAGAAACCCTTTGACAATGTTGGTCAGCATGTATACTAATGCAACCATTATTGAAATTCTTTCAAAAACTAGAATTTAAAAAATGCTAGTAAAATTCTATTCAACCCAGGTATTCTCTTTCTGTTTTTTCCTCCAAAAAGCGTTGAAGGCATCATATTACAGAGCTATAGGCATAACTATGTTAATCGTAGCACAATTCATAATAGCTCCATCTTCAAAATGGCTTGATATCCATCAACAGATGATAAAGAAAATATGGCATATAAATATACTGTACTACTCATCCATAACAGGATAAGTTGGAGTTATTTGTAGAAAAATGACTACACCTTGAGACTATCATGTTAAGTGAAACAAATTAGGCACAGGTTAAATATCACAGGGTTTCTCTTATATGCGAAACCCGATGGTTTACATTAATAAACAATACAAATGCATGTGGAGAGTGCAGGAGACCTAGGGAAAGAGTAAGAGCAGAAAAAGGGGAGTGGCAGGCAAAAGGGATTTAAAGGCAGTGCCTGAGGGTTCCATCATGAGGGCTGTATTTCTTACGTATCACAAACACATAGTAAGAAGAAACAAAATACTAGCTTCACATTTAGTATTTCATTCACTTTGTTGCACTTTCTGAACTTAACATCTTCCTTAACTGAAAGATTAGAATAATTTTATCAACCTCTTTGTGTTACATTTTGCTCTTAAGGATGGTGCAAATTATGTTACTATGCCTTCTTGAAATATGAAAGTATTTTTTCTACTTCAAATTAAGCAAATGATGTGATAATGAGCTCAAGAATTTGACTAAAATGTTGGCAGTTGATTAAACATTGACATAAATTCCAAAAGAACACATTTTGAAAATGTTAAAATAGCTGAAATCAGATTAGAAAAATTTTACTTTTATGCATATATTTACTTAATATTTTAATAATAAACATTAGATATTTCCATTGAGAATCTTCTCATCAGCGTATGTTTAAATTATTTTTTTGGAAATATTGTACATAGTTTTGTCAAATTTTCATGTGCAATACTAACATTGGCCAATAGGTGCCTTAAGAGTTAAACAGAAGAGCTACAAGGATGAAAATTGTATATTTGAACAGCAGAAAGCTCTTATGCTCTGTTTCTGTAGTTCAGCTACAACTGTGAAATGCCAGCATGTTTCCAGATACCAAACTCTTTTTTTTTTTTTTTTTTTTTTTTTTTTGGTGGGACCGGGGTTCAAACTCACGACCTTGCACTTGCCCAGCAGGCACTTGTGCCTCGGAGCCATCCATCTCCCCAGCTCCCCCAGATACCAAACTCTTAAGATTCCCAAACTTCAAATTACTTTCCCAAATATTTATTATTAAAGTAATAGAAGATAGAAAAGGAAACTTTAAGAGATTTGATTTTAAAAACTACAGTGAGGTTGGGCATCCATTTAAATTATTTCTAGTTTTATAAATGATGCTGGTGTCCGCAGAATTTATTACAGTGTTACATAAATATGACTCTCTGGTTAATTTAATGATACAAACAGATCACTTTCAGTTGTCAAACATATTTTGAATTAGCTGATACATTGTTTATCCTATCTCACTATAATTTTAATCATTTAGTATGAATAGAGTCACAGAGTATATATAAAAATGTAATTATAGGTATCATTTTAATTACTATTTTCTTTTTATAGAGTATTTTTTTATTTTTATTTTTTGCATTTCAGGGACAGGTCTACAGGATATTTCAGTCGAGGTCTCATGACTAGATCAGATTTGTAGTGACCTGCCTTGTAACCCCAAGAGCTGGGATTGCAGGTGTGCGCCAGCATGCCCAGTGCCAATTGCCATGTCAGTGCACCACGGGGTGGGGCTGGCATAGCAGTTATAGAGTATTTTAATATGAATTTTATTCAGACAAAATACAGATCATTCAAATATATTTTCTATATAAATCTAGGTTTTCTTTCTTCCTTTCTTTCTTTCTTTCTTTCTTTCTTTCTTTCTTTCTTTCTTCCTTCCTTCCTTCCTTCCTTCCTTCTTTTGAAAGATATCACCACTAGATCAGACTTGTAGTGATCCACCTGTTTGCAGCCTCCTAACAGCTGGGATTACAGCCATGCACCACCACACCCAGTCTCAATTACTATCTCAGCATGCCCCAGGGACAGGCTGGTAGGGCAGGCCTAGGGATTGAACCCTTGGCCCCTGCTCCTGTTTGCAGGCGCTTTGATCTACTGAGCTACTTCGCTGGCCTTAGCTATTTGGCTGGACCTTCCATTTTTAGACTATAAAAATTTTAATCTCAGATGGTACTGTCCTTTTCCATGTCTAATCTGCTCCAAAGGAGGCTATAACAAACCACAAAAGGAAACTGTCATATAGTACTCTTACAAGTTATTGCATTATTTCATTACAGTGCATTAGAAATGTTTCTATAATTCATAATTTTTATTTCTCCTTCATTATATAGAGGAATATATTTTGAAAGTATCTATATGAACTTGAAAATTCTTTGCATAGGCAGATACAGTAGTTACTAAAAACTTATTCTGGTGTTTTACAAACTAGTATGGGAAAATCCAATTCTATTTGCCATGCCAAAACAGAAGAACAAAATCTAGCTGTAAGGGAAACTCTACATAACATAACTTGAATGTCGAATGCTGTTGCTAGCTCAGTGGACTAAATGTCTGCTTAGGCAAGCACAGGGATGGGGGTTTGATCCCCAGCATCACAGGCTGTGCGAGTCCTGCCTGAGACCAGGTGTGGTGGTCCTTGCCACCACAGTGCTGGGGAGGCTGGAAAAGGGGGATCACTATGAGTTGGAGCTGCATAGAGAGACCTTGCGGGGGGAGAAAAAGCTAACTGAATGCAGAAAATGAATCAATGCAGAAAATGAAAGTGCATGAAATGGATATGGGATAATACACTTGAGTCTCCTAAGCTTGTTGATCTTAATTCAGATTATTTAAAGAGCAGCTGTTATTTTCCCCTCATTTTAACGGATAAAAATTATGAATTTAAAGATTACTTATCATGCAGAAAGCAGTAAGCTTGTGATCTTGGCACACTCGCTGTCCATGGTACAGCACTTTGTCGCTCACTCATAGTCCTCCCAGTGGCCTATTCAAACATGCTTTGGGGCACAGATTATTGTTGGTAATGAGTGAGTCTGTTCCTTAAATCTGAACCTAGATGTCTCTGTCAATGTGATAAATTTAAGGTTCCCAGGTAAGTGAAATATTTTGAAACTTATTTTATTTTCCCTTTGTTTAATATGGCCTCAGTATAAATTGAAACCTGTAGAAGTTCTTGAACCTATATACAGTATTTCATTCATTTGATTTATCTAGGTTTTTGTGCAATTTGAAAAGTCTATGTTGTAGGTATCAAAGTTTACCTGTACGTTGATCTGAGAGTTTGAATAGCAGGATTAAAAAGTTTAATCTAATTTTTAGGTGGAATTTCTAAGACCTCCAATCCTTTAAGAAAAGTGACATTTTGTTGCTGAATTCACAAATGTGCCATTTCATGGTGGATTTATAATAACAAATAATGCAAATAGTTCTCTTTTACTGAATGTTCTTATGAACGATGCAACTTGTGATTAAATTTTGGAATTTTTTTTTGTCTTTTTGAGACAGGGTCTCACTATGCAGTTGAGGCTGGTCCTGAGCTCACTTTTGTAGCCCAGGCTGGTCTCGAACTCGCACCAATCCTCCTGCCTCAGCCTCCCGAGTGCTGGGATTACAGGCGTGAGCCACCACGTCCAGCTTAAATTTTGGAATTTTATAATCTAAAACTAACACAATGTCTATCCTGTAATAGATTGTGGAGATAGAGTTTTAAAATCATAATCAAAATTCACAAGACATTGAATTTCAAATAATTACATTAATATAATTTCATAAAAGTAAATCATCTAAAATACACTTTAGATTAATTATGTATATATGTATAATCACAGTGTTCTCAAGTATATTAGTATGGATTTTTTTTTTATTCTTATAAACTTTATGTTCTTATATATTTTATGCTTTATATGTTGTTTATTGTGATCTACTAAATAGTTCAGACTGGCCTTGAGGCCATAGAAATCTTCCTGCTTCAGCCTCCTGAGTGCCAGGATTACAGGCACAACCGCTGAGCCAGGCTGCTCACATGTTAAGGAAAACCCTTAAGAACTCTTTACAGTGTGTCCTGCCATGAACACATATGCAAAAAAAAAAAAAAAAAAAAAACTTTAAAATTAAAGTTCTTATTCAGCTAAGAAACTAATATACAAATTTTATCCAAATTCCAGTCAATAACTTAACAGTTTTTAAAGTATACAGTGAGACAGTTATGCAAGTAGTAAACTTTTAAAATAGAATATTAAGATAAAGATAAAGTAGAAAAGAGCAAGCGATAAAGAAAGTTATGAAATTCAGAAAAAAAAAACTAGCAGGGAAAGGAAAAACATTAAAAATGTAAAATATATCAATAATATTTGAATAATTTAAGTCAGACATTTTTCCTTCATAAAATTAATGATTACATGGAACCATCTATCCTTTAAAAATTTCATACATGTGTATGTACACTGGCAGGATTGAGGGTCATTCTGTAGAAGCTACATTATAGGTAAAAATGGAATCTCTAGAATAACTATATTTATACATAGATTGCCATATTTTTGCTCTGTTAAATTCAAGATAGTTTACTTATTTGTGGCTGTCAGGTGTTTTATTTTGATCCCCTAAAAGAAATACAAATAAATTACCTAGCCCTAATTAGTACATCTTTTCTTTGTAAAATAAGCTTAATCTTTATTTGTAGCAAATGTCACAATTGTCTCAAAAAGAAAAATTAGGCAAAAGATACCCTATTATTATATCAAAGTATAAGTCTAACATGTTACAAATACATTAAGAAAATTATAATTAGGAAAAGAGCTTATAAAATCTGAGGGTATTAGAGTTTAAAATACATATGCTCATAAAGTCATAATACACTGTCTTCCATAATTTGTATACATTATATTCCAATATGAATGTTTAAATTATCTAAATTAAAAATCTTATGTATATGTTGTCATGCATCTTATAAATATTTTCCTTGAATATATTTACTCAATTTTGCAGTCATTTTTCCAATTTGCAATTTGAAAGTCACTTAATCATTTGTCACATGCCTTAAATTTTAAGGGCCAGCCAAATAGCTCAGTGGATTAAAGTGCCTGCAAGTAGGTGAAGGGACCTGGTGGCTCGATCCCCAGGCCTGCCCTGCCAACTCTGCCCCCATCAGTTGCTGGGATGGCAGCTGAGCCTGGGCATGGTGGTGCACGCCTGTAATCCCAGCTCTTGGGAGAATGTTAACAGATGAATCACCACGAGTCCGATCTAGTAGTGAGACCCTGAATACCCTGCAGACTCTTGTCTAAAAAGTACAAAAAAAAATTGGGAACAGTAATTACACACAGGGGTACATGTGCTAATAGCATAATGTCGCTTATATATTTTTATTTTTTATATTTTATTACTTTTAATAAGAAGTAACAATGAGACAGTTTCAAAACATGTTACTAGTACATTCCCAATAATTGATACAATGAATATTGTTGTTCTTGTAGTAGTTATTTGGAGCACAAGATGCAGACATGATAATTTCTCTAATTATTGATACAAAAATTTCTTCTTAGTGAACTAAGAGAAAGTAGTCATATACATAGTACAATATTCCATAATCACAGTGGGTTACTGGCACAACTGGCAATGTCAGAAACTGTTGATTTAAGCCTTTTACAACTCCACATACTAATCTAGTTTTACTTTTTATGCCTTGTGGTTAAACTTTTCTGCTGGGTGGTTAAGGGCAAGTTAAAGCAAGACCTGTATAACAGAACATGTAACTTCAGTATCTCCCAAGGTCAGTCAAATGCCCTCAGGATTTGCCTTGAAATCATGTACAGTGCTTTGTAGAGCTGCTGTCAGTGTCAGCCATCTGGATCAGTCACAGGCCGACCAGTTTGCTCTCTGTGAAAGTCTGAGAGGATGTTTTCTCTCTAGGTGACTCTCCTTAGGCACACTATACATTGTCAGTCCTTTTCCTGTGTGGCCCCAAAATCTCCTTGAACAGAAAATTTGGGACACCACTGAGTTATTCTACAGCACAGGTTGAACCTTTTGTCCTGAGTGCTCACTAATTTTGAAGGGCTAGGGCTAAAATATTGGCTATGCTTGTAGCCCTTCTTTTTTTTTCAATTTTTGGTCTGTAAACTTGTATTCTCAACCCTGCAGAAGAGAATCTTGGTGATACTATTACTCTATAACATAGGTACTTGAGCTTAGCATCACTGTCTTTCTGCATATTAAATGTCTTAGACTTGGAATCAGTATTTTCCATCAATCACTGATATTCTAATGAATCCCTACAGAATGTGATAAAAGCAGTTACACATTGTGACACAGAAATTTGGAAATCTAAGCATATATAATATCACTTATATAACAAATGATTACTGATGACTGATTCTCCTTTCTTTTAGCTTCATCCTGGTCAGGAAATATTTATTTTCTGATCTTTCCTACTCTCCTTGTTGATTCCAGTCAGTCCTCCTCTTACCACACCTTCCACTTTAATGATAGTAAGAACACTTTTCACAGTCAAACTAGATGCCAACTGACTCACAACACAGAAGTTTGTGAAGATTGGAATTCTACACAAATGTTCACATGCAGATATAAAAGGAACTTTAATACCCTGGGCATGATGAAAGAGGCAAAGTAAAGTGACCTTAGTTGCAATGTCACTTAGGATGGACAGTGCCCAGACTCTTCCATGGCATGAGTTGGCAGGAAGCAGTTGCTCATGCAAACTTCTCTTTGTTTCCCTCTTTCTTTTTATTTTTGTGGGACCGGGGTTCAAACTCCTGACCAGTCAGGCTCTTGTGCCACGGAGCTATCTCCCCAGCCTCTTTCTCTTTCTCGGCCCTCCCCCTCCTTGCCTGCCCCTCCTTCCTCCTCCCGCTTTGTTCTCCCTTCTTCCTTCCCTTCTTTCTGCCCCTTCCCTGCCACCCTCCCTTCCTCCCTCCCCTCCCTCCATCTCCCTCTCTTTCCATTTTCTTCCTTTAGAGACAATCAATTATTGACCTGTTTGTCATTTTATATTTTGACAGCTGGTGATCCATTTTCTCTTAGGATTTTGAATAACATTACGACTACTTAAATTGAATTCATTGTTCCAAACAGTCTGATGACTGAAGTGAATGCAAAAAAAAAAGTGGTATCTATTAAATAGATAATTTTGGTTTGGGTGGAATTTTATGACTATATAATGTTTCCTATCCATCTCTACAGTTAAGAAATGTCTTATCCTATCAATTGCATGAAGCAGATCAAAACACAAATGTGTCATTTCCAAAAGTAGGCAGTTCAAGTTCAGGATACTTAGCGGTTCACAGGAATCTAGTACACAATGCCCACTTGTCTCCATACATATTTTGTACCCTGTGATGGTACCCAAAATCCTTACTAAAATTAAATTTTGTTAGGAAACAAAATTCTCAATAAATTTTTGTTCAGCATAAACATGGCACTTGTCATTTACACAGTAACATAAAGTCAATAGCTGTCAGAGGAAATACAGCAGGACAGATTACTTAGAATGTAAAATCATGACCTAAGACTTTTGGAGGAAAATTGACAAATTCCATAATAAAATCACAAAGAATGAATTAGGAGAGACCAAAGCAGAAACAGGGAGCACCACGGGTGTGCTGTTGCAGGCTTGCAGTCCTAGCACTTTGGGAAGCTGAAGCAGGCGGATGGTATTCATCCCAGGGTGGGCAGTTTAGTGGCTCAGGAAGACTTGCCAAAAACGACAACAATAAGAACAACAACAAAAGAAAGAAAGAAACAAAAATCCAATAAATTTTA
>PVJA010032482.1:0-24057 GCA_004027025.1 Myocastor coypus | reverse complement strand
TTTTTTTTTTTTTTTTTTTTTGTCTTTTTGAGACAGGGTCTCGCTATGCAGTTGAGGCTGGCGTTGAGCTCACTTTTATAGCCCAGGCTGGTCTCGAACTCACAGTGATCCTCCTGCCTCAGCCTCCCAAGTGCTGGAATTACAGGCGTGCACTACCACACCTGGCAGGAGGCAAAGATTTTAAAACATAAGCCTAGAGAAAAAGTATCTCCACAGCCCACCTCACCATCAGAAAAGACCTCATTAATTTAATTGTTTTCTTGTGGGTATTTTGTTGATAATCTGTTATTTATTTATGTGGTACAGGGTCTTGCTATGCAGCTTGGACTCATAGTGATCCTCCTGTTTCAGCCCTCTCCAGTACTAGGATTACAGGTGTGCACCACCACGCCTGGTTTTGGTGGCTGGCTCAGTGTTGGGCCGGCCTGGCATGCGGCACCAGGTAGCAAACCCAGATCCGTGCTCTTGCCAGGCAGGCGTTTGGATCACTGAGCTGCCTCCCCAGCCCTCCTGCGGGTATTTTTATGTGCGGTTGCAAGGGGCCAAGGGTGTGGCTGGCTCATTTCTGGGGCATGGGCTTCTATACTGGTGTCCAGCACACAGCAGATGGTCACCAAATATTGTTTCACTCATCGTCTCCAACTCAGTCCTCCCTCGTTCACCCTCAGAAAGACATCAAGTTCTGTTCATTCATGGCCATAGGGCAGGAAAAGCCAGGTAGCAAGCCTAAATCCACCATCCACAGCCAGAGGTTATGCCAGCATGCGGAGGTCAAGTTATCTGTCCTACTAATGTCTCTACTCAGCATTTTGATGTTTGCTTGGCTTGTTTGTTTGTTCGTTTGTTGACACAAGTCTCACTATATAATGTACTTGCTTGAACTCACTTATGTGGCCCAGGCTGGCGATTCTCCTGCCTCAGCCTCCAAGTGGAGGAATTATAGGTGTGCACCACCACTCCCAGCTGATGTTTGCCTTTTTAAATAACAAGTATAAGAATGAACTTCTTTGGGAAAAGGTCCCTTTCATTAAATTCATCACAGTTCTTCTCTATTCAGCCCTTAGAATGAAGTAATAATGATTACTATTGGTCATCAATTATCACCATGCGCCTTATATATATTATCTCATGAAATTCTTAAAGCAACTTTTAGAATGTATTACTACCCCCATACTTAGAAAAAGCAAGAAGGGCCAGAGGGATAGCTCTATGGTTTAAGTACCTACCTGGCATGCACAAGGACCAGGGTTCAATCCCCAGCACCACAAGCCAAGCTGGCCCTGCCTTAGGCACACCAAGCCAGCCGCTGAGACCAGGTGTGGTGGTGCATAGCTGTAATCCCAGCACTGGTGAGGCTGAAAACAGGAGGATCACTATGAGTTTGATCTAGTAGTGAGACCCTGAGCACCCTGTAGACCCTTCCCTAAAATACGATGAATAAATAATCCTGTGTTGTTCAGCTTTTTTCTGGTAATTGAAAACCCACCATCCAACTGGTGACCCTGAGCAGCTATCAGCAGTAGAGCAGAGCAATCAAAAAGGTCAGCCATGCAAGCCTTAGCTGCCCATGGGTAGGAAGACACGGCCACAGAATGAAAGCAGACGGTGCTCTCCATGAGAAGCAGTCTTCCCATGATGCATCTTCCCTCCTCTCACTTGTCTTGGGAAGAAATGGTAGAGGTTAACAATGGCTAACATCTTAGAGACCAAGGGCCACACTGTGCTCCAAAACTCACTTATTTATCTCAAAGGGCCAACACTGCAATTAAACCTGAATACAAAAAAATAAACTAAAAAAAAAAAAAAAAAAACTGAATACTGAGATTGTAGTTTAGGGGAAAAAAAAAAAAAACCTATCTTAACATCTTTTGGTGCAGAAGAAAGCCATAACACATGGGTGCCATAGGTTCACCATGACTTACACAGGTGAATTAATTTACAGGAATGTTCCAGAGCTCTGGGCACAAGGTGCCACTTCCAAGGACTCAACCAGTCTTAATAAAAACATCATTCATCACATGTCTGCCCCTTCACTAGGAAAGACCAAGCCCATCCAGAACTCATCCTGTTGATATCTTAAGTAAAGTAGGTACCATGGGCACTGCTATGCTCTGGATATGTTTTGAGTGTGTCCCTCAGATCCTGACATGTTAGAAGCTTAGTTCCCAGCATGGCAATGTTAAGAAGCAGAGACCCTTTAAGAGGTGGGACCCAGCTAGGGGTGGTGGTGCATACCTGCAATTCCAGCACTCTGAAAGCTGAGGTGGAAGGATCACTGCAAGTTTGCTAGAGTATGAAGTGAGTTCAAGGCCAACCTGAACTGCATAGTGAAACCTTGTCTCAAAAAGAGGTGGAGCCTAGCGGCAGGACTCAGTCTGGGCTGGCCATGCTCCACACTTGCTGACTGTCACATTACCTCTCTTACATACAGGCGTACTCACCATGATGCCATGGAGTGGGCAACCAAAGGATCCTTCTCAGGTCCTGAATAAATGAGGCCCAGTCTTGGACTCTGCGCCTACAAAACTATAAGCTAAAATTCTTTTCTTTGTATGTTAGTATTTAGCCTCAGGTATTTTGTTGTAACAATAGAAAATGGACTACTAAGACCTTTCAAAGACATATTTCTCCCAACGGGAAAAAAAAATTGTTCTTGCCTACTATCTTGGTGTCTACACTAGCTTGACATGGATCATTGCCTCCTCCAGAGCCTCTTCTCTCCCTCTGAGTCCTCAGCCCTAGCCAGGTAAAGCTTCACATTAACTCCCAAAACAACACCATTTCTGTTCTCCTGAGAGGAAAGAGACCAGGGGCTCCATCTACACAAGGAAGTAGTCTGACAAACTCAGGGAGGATGGAGGTCTACCAGAGTGTTTTCTAGAGAAGGGCTTTATAGACATCCCAAATTCCTCTCCCTCTGACCACGGCTGCCCCACATCGTTCCTAGCAGCCACCCTGGGAAGGTCTTGCAGTGGCCTTACTTCCCAGCGAGGCTCACCTCCAAAATCAATCTCTCCTCTGCTCCATTGGCAGCGCATTCCATCCTGGGTGCCAAGAAAGTGGTGCTTCAGCTGGGGGGTCAAGCGGAAAGGAAAAACTCGCACAACCACAGCTGCACTGCGTCATGATGTCAGGGCCTGGAAAGGGAAGAAGGCACGGGATAGAGAAAGGTGAGGGATGTTTGTTTGGAAACTATCTCATAGTCCAAATTAAACAGGCAGCTCACTCAGGACCAGTTTCCATCTTGGATCCTCTCTCTACCAATGCTCACCTCTCCTAACATCAATGAGAATCTAAGAAATTCTTCCATATCCTCCATGGACTAAATTGTCCACAAAAAATTAGTATCATTTGTGCTATTTTTAAATATCAAGGACCACATCTCCCCTCTATTTTTCCTGAAATTGGCAGCCCTTTCTGTCCCCTCATTAATCTTGGGATTTACTGATGGCATTATCCAGTTGAGCTCCTGAGCCTCTCTGATCCATCCAGGGAAGACCATGACTTTTTCATTACTATTCTCCGCATGTTTGTGTAAATATCTTGTCTTCTGGGAAAGCTGTAAACTGCCTGTGTTCCTTCTATGGGTCATGAATTTCATGACCCTGAATACATAGGAAGTGTTTAAGTTTCTGCAGTTGCATTGGACTGAACAGAATTAAACAAAGGCTATAGCAAAATATGAAGCCAAGGGCACTTATCAGGAAGCTAGCTAGTGGCCTCCACTCTCAGGAGAGCAATGCTTAGGATGGACACAAGGAGTGCGCCAGAACACTGCCTGGACCCAGACCTGTTACAACAGGTAGGTGACAGAACACTGAAGGCTCTGGATTAAGCAGTCCAAAGGTGCAGAGCAGGAAGAGAAGAAAGATCCACGCATTATTTCACCCAAAACGCAACACCAAACCACAGGCTAAGCTAAGCCATAAAATTGCAGTTTTCCTAGAGCGGGGACCAGGTTCGCATGATTTGCTATTTATTTTATATCTCCATGATCAATAAATTTTCAAGGGATGATTTTTCTTCTTGTACTGTCTTGATAAAGCAAAAAGAAGTTCACAACCTTGTCTAATGGAACAAAACCAATCAGAGGAAGCAATGAGAATTGAACTGACAGGCCTAGAGTGTCTGATGTACTCCCTGGAATTACAATTAGGCTTCCTTATTCTCTCCCAAGCACTTCTGGACCCTACAAGGACCTTTTTTCTGATGGCTTCCCCCACAGATATTAATAAGAAGAAATTTTCTAGCCAGTTAGAGTGGAAAAAAGTCTGTACCCTGAGGTAAAATCAAGCTCACTAGAATGTAGAGTATGAAGTTAATGGTGGTGTGGCCCCTCTGTGTCATACCCAGGGCCTTCAGAGAACAGCTGTTCAGTTGCTCATGAGATGGGGAAGAGTCCCAAAGTCCCTGGAGGCTGTGTGGCATTGTAAGATCACACAGCCTGATCATGGTGTTTCTGGACTTCAGTCCCGGAGCTCCCAGCCTAGGTTTCCACAGTACTCAAGAAAAGAATACAGAGAAAACGATGAGTGGTAACACAGCTATAATCCCAGCAATCAGGAATCTAAGGCTGGAGGATCACAAGTTCAAGCCAAGCCTGGGAGAAGTGCTGGCTTAGTGAAACTGTTTCAAAATAATTTTTGAAATGATTGGGGATGTAGCTCAGGACAAAGGCCCTGGGTTCGATCCCCAGTACCACAAAGTAGAAAAGAATGCAGAGAATTAAAAAAGTGAGGCTGAACTCTATCGTAATACTTGACAGGAGAGGAGAGCAATGCCCCCTTGAAAGCTCACCACAAACTGCAGGAGAAACACTCTACAGGACAGCCAGAGTTGGCTGAGTTACCAGAGACAGTCATGGTACTCAGCAGACCAAGTGCATTTATTTGCCAGGACTGCCACAGGCACCATCCGGGGGGCCTGAGTAACAAAGCTTCATGTCCTCCCAGCTCTGATTGATTTCTCCTGCAGTCTCCACAGCTTGTAGGTCATAGACCTCCCCCTGTCTTTACACAGAGTCCTCTGTATGTATCTGTGTCCTGCTCTCTTCTTATAAGGATGTCAGTCACAATGGTTTCTATTTAATTACCTCTTTAAGACCGTATCTCCAGATACATTCTGAGGTACAGTACTAGGGGCTAAGACTTCAGCATATGAATTCGGAGAGGACAAGTTCAGCCCATCGCACTTGAGAACATTTTCTTCTGAATATACTAAAGAGGACTTCTCCAAATTCTTTTCCTTCTCCAAAGGAGATTTGGGCTGGTCTGGAAGGACACTAGCCTAGCTACAGCGAGGTTGGGGTCCCTCCATACAACAACCAGAGTGGGACATGAGACCCCTGAAGAGGCACAGCCAGCCTTTCATAAGCTGCTATTCTAGAACCTTCTGCACACTGTGAGGTTCTCTCACCATTCCTCATGGATCTCCAAATACAAGTACAGAATGAAACAGAGAATCTCCTAAGAGAAACTAGGTTAGACCTCTGTTCCACTAATATGGGACAAAACAGAGATTAAGAGCAAAAGGTTCAATGCCAGTGCTCTGGGAGGCTGAGGCAGGAAAATCAAAAATTCAGACCCAGACTAAGTAACTTAGTGACTTAGCGATACCCTGTCTCAAAATTTAAAACAAACGAACTACAAATGTTTTAAAGAGCTGGATTTTAAAAAGTAAAAGTCAATTATACATCAGATAATGATTCCACGATGTGCTTGGCCTGGTCTCAAAGGCACAGAGGCTGGTCAGTAGGCTGCCAACCCAGGCACTGACCTACCCTGAGGGGACATATCAGGGACAGGGCAGATGTCACACTTTCTTTAGCTTCTTCATGCCTCTGCAGGAGCTTCCTGGAGACAGAAATCTGCTAGTGGCTGAGTATGTTTGGAAATCCATTAAAGCAAAATCAGCTTCCAAATTGGTAGGAAGTTGTTTCAAGTCTAGAAAATAGTTTTATTTAACCCCCAAATATATATATATATATATATATATATATATATATATATATATCCCCCAAATATATACATATATATATATATATATATATATATTAGCAATATATCTATAAAACAGAAAAAGAAATGTGTTAGTTTTTATTTTAAATGCAGAGTAGGAACTATGTTATGAATTTTGTTCCACACCTGGGGGAAGAAGTACTGAGGAGTAAGGCAGACTGAGCAAAACAAATAAAGACTAGTTACCCTCTTGTCAAGGAACCTGCAACATGAGCAAGTTCGCCTGCCTCCTACTGAGACAACAAACATCAAATGAACATCCAAAATGCTTCTCTTGGGCCAGGGAGATAGCTCAGTAGCATAAGCACTTGCCTGGCAAGTGCAAGGTCCTGAGTTCATTCCCAAAGTGCTTCTCTCCTCCTGCCTAGCTCTCTTGACCATTTCCTCGTGTGACCTGTCTCCCTGTCTGTCTACAAACATGCAGCTCTCTTCACTGTGTCTAAAGCCAAATAGCTCCTTGGTGCCCGTCTGTCAGAGGAACTAGCAGAGGGGACAATACTAGACACACAGCAAAATGCAAAAACCACCCCCATCTGGTGCCAAAGGTGCCTCCCAACCCAGAGCCTGCCAGCTCCTTTGCTTCCTGTTGCCTGAACAGTGTTAATCAGCTCCAGGGCCCTTCATGGGCTATCTGTCACCACACACTTGGCATGCATCGGAAACTGCTCCCTGTGGCTGGCACTAAGGAACATTTTACTCTGAGTTTCCCCTTCAGGTCAAATTATATATGAACCCAAAATCGGTCCAGTTACTAAGCATATGCTAGTATAGAAAATCCAAAGTTAATGTGTGGAAAACAGAGCATTACCTGAACATACAGGCAAAAATGTTGCGTTCTTATTCATAAGGACTTAGCCAATCAGTGTGTGCTACACTGCTCCCCAGCCCTGGGAACTGGAAATGCCCATGGCCCATGATCCCTGTGGCTTCCTAGAGCTGCTCCCAGGGCTGCAAGTGTCTGCCCTGATTTTTCACCACCACCACCCACTCCCTACAGTGGGAATAGAACCCACGGCCCTCACACTGAGCCTTTTATCACTTTGATATTTTGAGAAAAGATCATTCTAGGTTACTAATTGCTCAGAATGGGCTCAAATTTATGAACTTCCTGCCTTAGCTTCTCAGAAATGCCCTATTTCTTGAATGTGAGATTTCCTTTCTAGCATGTCAATGATAATAATTAATATCTACATTGGTTTAAAACCAGAAGCCTGATTAACTGAACCTTAATTGTTCTGCAGGAAGAGAACAGTGCAGATAGATACTCATTTGCAGGAACTTCCAGTGTGTTTTTCATACATTAAAGAAAGGCTGCCCACTGGCCAAACTCAAGATGTTTGTTATCTTAATCAGGACAAAGGCCCAAATGAGACACACCATACATAGCCTAAAGGAATAAGCAGGGTAGGATGAGTCAACCAAACCTGCTAGGATAATGAAGAGAACTCAGTGTGGGAGAGGTTGCTGTCTAACTCCACAACCTGATGAGAACAGGAAGTCCCACCATATACGGGAACAGATGAGAACATTCAACCAGAGCCACACTTCCGCCTGCACTGTGGGCCCAGCCCTGCCCTGTCTTTGTGGAACTGCCAGGGCTGTGTAGAGCAGATTTTCTTGATAACCTATGGGACTATGAGAAAGCCAGCCAGCCAGCCAGCAAGTGAGGAAATGCTGGGAAGGCGCTGACCACACAGGGGAGAGGTGCAGAAAAGGCATGCACTGGGCAGATAGGATCCAGCAGCTCAGGAAGGGGGTGAGGGGGGCCTTAACTAAGTGATCAGAGAATGGTTCATGTCTTCCTGCAACAAGGAACAACATCCAGAAGAGGGTAACGAAATAAAGGAGAAAAAGATTTATTTATAAAATGGAATGTTCCAAAGAGTTACCTGCACTGGGCATGATGGCACATTCCTGTAACCCCAACACTCGGGAGGCGATCAGGAGTTTGTGACCAGGCAAAAAACTGCAGAACTAGTTTGATGCCACTTGAGCTACATAGTCAGACCCTGCTCCCCTAATAAGAAAGAGTTGGTGGGAGTTTTCTATGTCAGGGATTATTAGTCACAGAACTCTCATGGGAACATGTAGTCTTCCCTCCCTCCCTCTTTCCTTCTCTCTCCTTCCTACTGTTACTTTGTATTCTATCTCCTTATGAAACCAGGAAGCATCATTATATAAATTAGCATATTCAGGAAAGGAGAGGCAAAATTTGGGGGTGGCCCAGAGTCATTTAAAGATTATCACTGGCCAAGAGGGAGACTCTTGTCTTAACATCCCTAAACTGGGAGACTGGGTACCAGACAGTCATGATTCATTCTTCCTCACACTAGAAACCAGGTTCCCTGGCATGGCAGGACACAACCACTGACCTCCAGGGCAGATGACCAGGGACTTCTGCTGGGTTTGATGAGCTTGCTGAACCTGCCCTCTCCTGAAACCTTCAGGGATTTCTTGTAAAGGCCCAGTTCCAGAGAAGGGTGCCTCATCAACTCTGGGGAATTTGAGAATGAGACATCAGAGCCAGAATTCATTTCACCCTTTATCTACCTCCAAATGTCTCATAGGTTCAGAAAGTTGACTATCTGGATAGACCTTATAAATCACGTATTTGTTTCACAGACAGATGTACAATTCCTAGTAAGCTGAGTGATCTACTCAGGGTCATGGAACTAGTTCATAGGTCTTAATAAACTTCAACTTGAGTATTCGCTGGTTAACAGTGGACCATAGTACCTCCTGCATTCACCAGAACCACTGCTTTTCGTTTAGGGTACTTAATGAATTGCCTTTGAAGGCTGCTGCTGTCTAGAGTATACTGAAAGAGTGGTCAAAAATCCCAATTGTCTGGGATTGAAGAGTTTCTCAAATCTCAGTGATAAGACCTGGACAGGCCCAGGCAAGCCAGGATGGTAGATCACCTCCTTATTACACATTATGATAAGGTTCTGAAGGCCTGTTTAACTGAACAAAATATACACCATTGACTGCCTAAGGCAGAATTTGAGTTGAGGGCTTTTCCCCTGGTAGAACATACTCCCACACAGCAAATCCATAGCAGTGGACACTTGACTTATGAACTCCATTCATTCATAAGGGCTGGTTGTAACTCAAGACTATTATTTCCATAAGAAATAATGGACATAAGCTGGGCATGGCGGCACATGCCTGTAATCCCAGCACTTAGGAGGCTGAGGCAGGAGGATCAGTGTGAGTTCGAGACCAGCCTGGGCTACAAAAGTGAGCTCAAGGCCAGCCTGAACTACGTAATGAGACCCTGTCTCAAAAAGACAAAAAGAAAGAAGTAATGGATATAGCCATAATGTGTTCTGAACCTCCCAAAGCACCTCTTTACTAAGATTTTCATAGTAACAGAGGATTGTATAATGTACAAAGTGTACCAGAAACATACTTTTCCTAGTGTATTCACCAAAAAGTTATAAAATATGCCTAGTTTATCAGAAACAACAACTTCATACTGTACTTACCATTCAAGTCAACATCTTTGCAGGAAGGGAGGAGTCAGGGGAAGGTGGTTGTTATTTGGAAGTATCACTCCTTTCCATAAGAACATCAGAAATCTGGCTCTGGAGTCCTTTCTCTTCTTGGGGGAGTCTGCAGCCCACTAGGACCTGCTTCTGGCTCACTAGGTCTCAGCATTTTCAGAACTAAAAACTGGTGTAAGATTTTAGTTTCTGTCTTTTCTTTAACACTGTTCTTTTCTATTATGATTGCTTTCTTTACCTTCACTTTCTTCTGTAGCTTCTTTCTAGCTTTGGGGGAGCTATTTTGATGGCTGTTCATCAAAAAATTCCAATCATAACCCAACTTATTCACTTGCAAGGCCCGTCATATCTCAAGGGTCCATTGCAAGTGGATAAACCCAAGGGAAGGATTTCCTTGAAAGAGAAGGACGGGTATCTTGTCCCAGGAAGCCAAAAAGTAAGTCCTATTATGCTTCCTGGTTGACCTCACCCATACTCACTTCACTCAATCCTGTAGAGTCCTATGAAGATTCCTGACTGGGATCTATATGCTCCTACTTGCAAACTAGCAAATTCCCTAGAAAAAGGGTCAAGATTGAGGGCTAGCTAACTGGGACTGTGGTGTATACCTGAAATGTATTTGAGTCCCCTTCCTAGTTTTCAAGATGTCCCAACCCTACTTCTTCTGGAAACTCTTTTCCTCTTTTTCTTCCCCTCCCTCTCCTTTGCCCCCATATCACTCTGGATGTCACTCCCATAGGCTGTTGTTCTCATTATAAATAATAGTCACTTTGGCTTAAAATCTGACGCACTTTAAGATCTGCTTGGTCATTCCTGTCACAAACTGTCCTTGGTGCCTAGAAAAGATCAAGTCAAAAAGAAGTCCTCTTTGTGATCACTATGTATACCTCAGTTGTACCAATAAACTTACAAACTAAAAAAAAAAAAAAAAAAAACCCCTCAGTAAATATTCACTGAAAAAGAAGCATGTTAATCCAAAAGGAGGAGAATGGTATTTTTTTAGACTCACTGAATTTCCCATTTATGTTTTTTGGATAAATGGATAGATGTGTGCATAATCACCCAGTAGGATGGTGAGCACATGGTTGATATATTTTGGGGACTATCTCTAGCGATTAGCCTAGTATACTTTGTTCTTCCCAGTCCTATAAAACTCAATTCCTCTGGATAACTGGGCAAGGAAAATAAATAAAACACAATAAGATTGAAAAGAAAAAAGTAAAACTATCATTATTCACAGATGATATGATCTTGTGTGTAGAAAATCCAAAGAAATTCAAGCAAGGCCACATATACCTATAATCCGAGCTCTCTGGGAGGCTGAGATGGTAGGATCAAAAGTTCAAGTTCAGCCTGGGTGACTAAGCAACTCAGCAAGATCCTGTTTCAAAATTTAAAAAAATAATAATTGAGCCTGGCAGGATGGCTCAGTGGTCTAAAGCTTAGGCAGCTGCAGGGACTGCGTTTCGATCTCCAGCACCACATGCTGCACCAGCCTTGCCCTCAGGGCAGGCTGAGCGGGCCATAAACATAAATAAATAAATAAATAAATAAATAAATAAACAAAAAATTCTGAAACAAGAAAAATAATAAATAAAATTTTAAAAATACTTTAAAATAATAATAATAATAATAAAGAGTCTGAAAATGCAGCTCAGGGCAAAGGCCAAAATGAAAAGAAAATACAAATGTATCCAATAAAAAACTATTATAATTAATATGTAAGTTTTAGTAAAGTTGTGAGATACAGATCAATATGCAGATATCAATTAGATTTCTACATACTTGGGATGAATAATCTGAAAATTACATCAAGAAAAATTTCATTCACAAAGACATCAAAAAATAATAAAATATTTAGGAACAACATTAGCAAAAGAAAAGCTAAACTTTTTATCTACTATGAAAGTGATAAGACAGTGCTTAAAGAAATGAAAGGAGATCTAAATCGATGGGAAAACATCCCCTAATCATGAGTTAGTAGATGAAGTTGCTAAGATGGCAAAACTCTTCAAAATGATCTATAGATTCAACAAAAGCCTTATCAGAATCCTCCTTAGCTCTTTACATCAAAAAAATTGACAAGACAACTTTAAAATTCATATGGCAGGGCCAGGGAGATAGCTCAGTAGAGTAAGAACTTGCCTGGCAAGTGCATGGTCCTGAGTTCAATCCTCAGTACCTTAAAAAAAAAAAAAATTCATATGGCATTCCAAGGCACTCAGGATAACCAAAATAAGTCTGAAAAGCCCAAAATAGAAAGATTTTCATTTCCTGATTTCAAGAGTTATTCATAGCACTAGTTATGGGGGCTTTTGGGTTAGCTCAGCAGTTTCAGTGCATGCTCTGGCAATCCCAGTCCACACACAGGGGATGGCAGTTTGATCCCCAGGCCCACCCTTAAGGCAGGCTGAGCCAGTCAAAAAAAAAAAAAAAAAAATTCTTCTCATGGAATTAGTCATAAAGATAGCATGGTAATACCACAAGGACATGCATACAAATCAGTGGGGAAAAGATTAAAATTAAGTGCCCATACACAAACCCATACATCTATGTCTATGGTCAACTAATTTTCAATAGGAGTTCCAAGATTTTAGATGGGGAAAGGACAGTTTTTTTTCAAAAAATGCTATTGGATAGACACAGGCAAAAGAATGAAGTTGGAACCTTACTTTATTCCATATGCAAAAATTAACTCAATTGTATAATTTTTTAATGTATTTGTACAGGGTCTCACTACACAGCTTGGACTCACAGTGATCCTCCTGTTTTCAGCCTCCTCAGCACTGGGATTAGAGGCATGCACCACCACACCCAGACTCAGTGGCTGGCTCAGTGTGCCTGAGGATAGGGCCTGCGTGGTGTGTGGTGCCAGGAAGAAACCCAGCACCTATGCTTGCCTAAGCAGGAGCTTAAATCCACTGAGCTGTCTGGAATCCAATTCCCTTCTAAGGCAAGCCCCAATGACTGACTGCTCTTCTACTCCGCTTCACCTCCTCAAGGTTCTCCCATCTCCAGATGGCACCACAGGCTTGTGACCAAGCATTTTGGCTTATTGGCCCTAAATTAACTCAGTTGGCCATTAAGGAAATACAAATCACAATGACAATGAGATATGACTGGGGTAAATGTAAATAGTTCAACTGCAATGTAAAACAGTTGACAACTCTTCAAAAAGTTAAACAGTGGAGCTGGAGATGTAACTCAGCCTACCTAGACAACCGGCCTACCATGCGCAAGGACTGGATCCAATTCTCAGAACTACAGAGACAGGCAGGCAGGCAGGCAGGCAGGCAGGCGGACAGACAGAGTAATTACCAAATGACCCACCAATTTCCCTCGTGGGTTTGTAAGAGAAAAGAAATACAGACCACATCAGACCTTTCACAAGAATGTTTATAGAAACCGGGTGTGGTGGCGCACGCCTGTAATCCCAGCACTCGGGAGGCTGAGGCAGGAGGATCAGTGCGAGTTCGAGACCAGCCTGGTCTACAAAAGTGAACTCAAGGCCAGCCTCAACTGCATAGCGAGACCCTGTCTCAAAAAGACAAAAAAAAAAAAAAGAATGTTTATAGAAACATTATTCATGATAGCCAAAAAGTGGAAATAACACAAAATCTATCAGTAGATGCATGTATAAACAAATTGTGATATTTACATATACTATAGTTTGCACAAGAGTCCCCCAAAATCCCATATATTACATGCTTGGTCACAAGCCTGTGGTGTCATCTGGAGATGGGAGAACCTTTAGGAGGTGAAGCAGAGAAGAGCAGTCAGTCACTGGAGCTTGCCTTAGAAGAGGATTGGGGGGACCTGGCAGGATGGATCAGTGGTCTAAAGCACCTGCTTGGAAGTTTGGGCGGCTTCAGGGACCACGGTTCGATCCCCAGCATGTGCACATGCTGCGCCAGCCCTGCCCTCAGGGAGGGCTGAGCTGGCCATAAAAAATGAGTGAATAAACAAACAAAGGTTCTGAAACAAGATAAATAAACAAATAAATAAATAAATAAATAAATAAATGAAGAGGATTGGGGCCCTGATTCCCCACCACCTGCCTTTTGTTTCCTGGTTGCCGTAAGGTGAACAGATTTATCCTATCACATTCTCCCTACACAATATAAAATGTCACCACAAGCCAAACAGCAACAGAACCAACTTCCCAAGCACTGAAACCAGGAACCAAAAGAAAATTTTCCTCCTTCTAAGATGATAAGTCCAGAATTTTTTCACAGTGATAAAAAATAATTAATACAACATATAATAGAATACAATTCAACTGTAAAAATAAAACAAAGCACTGACATATGCCATAATTTGATGAATATCTAAAACACTCTGCTAACAGCAATAAACCAGATGCAAAAGATACTTACTGTTAAACTCCTTCTGTAGAAAATATCTAGAATAGATAAATCTTTTTATTTATTTATTTACTTCCATTGGTACATATTTGCTATATATATTTGCTTATTGTATTCACAGGGAATTTTGGGCGTCTTCTAATAGAGCATTATGTCATCAGTAAGTGAGGCTAATTTAACTTCTTCCTTTCCTATCTATATTCCTTTTATTTCTTTCCCTTGTTTTATTGCTGTGGTTCTGGAGACCCCAGCAGTGGACCCCAATCTCCTGCAAGATGTTACAGCACACAGTGAAAAGAAAGGGCAAGGATCACATCAGATGACACAGAAGCCAGGCAGCAGTGATCTTAAACTAATGAAGATCTAATATTGATGAGGGCAAATGGGAGTGATGACAGGTTAATAAGAAATTTGTCCTTCCCCCCAGCTGAAGCCTTTATTTTATTATTGTTACTCATTCTCAAGGAACCAGGATGTCTTCATTTGATGTAATCTTGCCCTGGAGATTCACAGGTTCTGCATCACAGGACCGCTGAGGCCTCAACCTTGACAAGAGGCACACAGAGTTACGTTTCTGCACACCATAGCCAGCTCTCATGGCAAGCCTGCAGGCCTCAGACAAACCCTAATCCAAGTTAATTATGAAATGATTTTCTCCAAAAAGTATATAGAATGGCCCTTGACACTCTGACTAATGTTTCCAGAATTGTATTGAATAAGTGTGCTGATAGTAATCATCCTTGTCTTCTTCCTGATTTTAGAGTGAAAGCTTTCAGTTTTAACCATTTAATATGATGTTGGCTGTTGGTTTGTCTTAGGTGGCTTTGATCAGATTGATACAAAGATCATGGATTCCAATTTTGGGGGAGTTTTTAATATTATAAGTGGGTACTGGACTTTGTCAACTATTTTCTGCATCTGTTGAGATATTGCACATCTTGTCTTTGGTTTTGTTAATGTGCTGTATGACATTTATTGTTTGGCATATGTCAAACCATCTCTATATCCCTGGGATGAATCCTACTTGGTCATGGTGTGTTACCTCCTGGTGTTTTACTGCATTCTGCTTGCCTGTACAGTGGTACCTTGGGCTCATGAACTTAATTCTTGATTCTAGCCACAGAACTTGTTCCATGTATGTATGTGCTTACAATGAAGTTGCACCCAGAATCATGAAACAAATTCTGGGATGAGAATTATGGAAAGAATTAAGTTTGTGAACTGAGGTATCACTGCATCTAAGGATTTTTGCATCTATGTTCTTTAAGGAGATCGGCCTATAACTCTTCTTTGTGGTTGGATCCTTCTCTGGTTTTGATATTACAGTAATGTCTAATCCTAGGAATGACTTTGGGAATATTGCTTCTCTTTCAGTTTCATTAAATAGCTTGAGTAGTAGTGGCATCAGATGTCCTCTAAAGCTCTTGTGAAAATCAGCAGTGAATCCATCAGCTTTTCTTTGTTGGTATTTTCGTATTATTTCTTTAATTTCCTTGATTTATAATGGCTTATTTAGAATTTTTATATCTTCTTGATCCAGCTTCGGATTAGTATGTATCTGGAAGTCTGTCCACTTATTCTGAGCTTTCCATCTGATAAGAGTAGAGGACCTCAAGGTAGGCACTGATGAGCTGGGTTTCTGCACAATCCATTGTGATTTAATCCTCTTCATCCCTCACTGTGTGGATCTGGGTCTTTTCTTCTTTTTTTCAGAAGGTTGACTAAGAGCTTGTCAATTTTATTTAATCATTCAAAGAACTAACACTCTGACTCATTGATTCCTTGTATTGTTTGTTTAGTCTCAACTATAATCATTTCTGTTCTGATCTGTACAACTTCCTTCCTTATATAAGCTTTTGGCCTGGCTTACCCTTATTCCTAAAGCCTTGAGGCCCAATATCAGTTAGCTTAGTTTTTTTATTTGAGCTTACTCTGTTTTTCTAATGTGGGAATTTACTGCCATAAGTTTCCCTTGTAAGACTGCTTTCATTGCATCCTCTAAGTTATAGTATGTCGTGTCAACATTATTGATTAAATGTGTTTTGAAACTGTCTCATTATTTCCTATTAAAAGTAATAAAATAAAATATAAGAAAACATTATTGATTAGTTGTAGAAACTGTTTAATTTCAGGGCTGGTGAGATAGCTTGGTGGACTTCTTAGGCAGCACAGGGACCAGGGCTCGGTCCCCGGCACCACATGACACACTAGCCCCATCCCTGGGTGTGCTGAGCCAGCCGACACCAGGCATAGTGGTACACATGGTGGGGCACAGTCTGTAATCCCAGACTGGGTAGGCCAAAAACAGGAGGGTCACTATGAGTCTGATCTGCATAGTGAGACCCTGTACCAAATATATTTTTAAAAAGAAAGAAACTGTCTAATTTCTTCTTTAACTTTATCTGTGATATACTGCTTCTTCAAGGAGAGTTTTGTTTTCCATGTATTTCAATAGTTTTTGTGGTTTTCTTTGCCATTTCTTTCCACTTTAATTGTGCTGTGTTCTGATAATACCCATAGAATAATTTGAATTCCTTTGCATTTATGATATATGACCTATTTTGGAGCAAGTTCCATGCCCAACTACAGAAAAGGTGTATTCTGTTGTTGTTAGTTGGAACACTCTATAGATATCTAGAGTCCACTTCTTCAAAGCTTTGATTCAGGTCTGATTTGTCTCTGTTGAGTTTTTTGTTTGGTTGACTGTTTTGACAGTAGGGTATTAAGGTCCCTATTACAATTGCATTAGTGTATATCTGATTTTTCATACCCATCAGTATTTGTTTTATATAGTTGGGGGATCGATATTTGATACATATATATTTATGATCATTATCACTTCCTCCTAGATTGTTCACTGAACAAGTATGTAGTGACCTTCGTTTACATCTAGGCTGCCCTTGCATTTAGTATGTAGCCCAGGCTGGCCAGGAGCTCATGGTGATCCTCCTGCCTCAGTCTCCCAGATGCTGGGGTTACAGGCATATGCTACCACACCCAGCAGGACTTTCAAATCTACAGAAACTGAGGTTTAACATGGGCTCTGGTAGTGAGGGTGAGGCCTGAGTCATTTAGCTTATAGAACTCTGAGGCTACTTACCAGCCTGGCCACCGCTCCCTGACCATGGATGTCTCCTGTGGTTTTCCCTCACCCAGTCATTGTGGAAGTTTAACACTAGGAACCCTAAAATAAAGCAAATCCATGGCTTCTCTGGGTCCCAGGTTCAGTTGTCCCTCCCTCAAGTGGCATCTGACCACACACTCTACAGGCAACCATGCAGTTGCTTGACTGGAGTCACTCACCAACATGGCACCCACTACTACTACATTCCACTGGTGTGTTTCTCCTCGAAGGCCTCTGGAATCACTCACTTTCACTCTGGCTCTGTACATTCCCTCTTCCTTTCTCTTGCCACAAGCTGGGAGCCAGAGCCTTTTTCTGCATTGTGTGTAAATCTTTAGAGACAAAAATCAGGTTCATAATTGACAGACTTGAGGACAAGGGTAATAAAATGTGGTTATTTAATGAGCATGGGGTTACAATGGGGGATGTGAAAGTTTTGAAACTAGAGACAGGCGGTGATTTCACAACATTATAGAGGTACTAAACACCACTGAATTATATACTTTAAATTGATCAATAATGTGCTGCATAAATTTTACCTCACTTTAAACAAAGCCCATTCAAAATGAATCAAAGACCTAAATGTAAGAGCTAAAACTACAAAACATTTGGGAAAATTTATGACAATGGATTTGAAAAAAAAAATCCTAGACATAATATCAAAAGCGTGAACATGACAACACATAATTGGATTTCATCAAAGTTAACAACTTCTGTGCTTCAGAGTATAACTCCAAGAAAATAAGAAGCCAAGTAATGTAGCACACCCCTGCAATGCCAGCATTCTGGGAAGATGAGGCAGAGGAATAAGAAGTTCAGGTATCACCTAGGGAACTTAGCAAGACCCTGTCTCAAAATAAAAAATAGAAGAGGCTTGGGATATGCCTCAGTGTGAAGACCCTGGGTTTAATCATCAATGCTCCTGGAAAGAAAAAAAAAGAAAGAAGGAAGGAGGAAAGGAAGAAAGGAGGGAGAGAGGGAAAGGAAAAGAAAAAAAAGACAACTCACAAAATGCAAAAATAGCTATGAATCACATATCTGGTTAAAGGGACTCATATCTAGCCTACATAAAGAACTCATACAACTCAACCTAAAAAGCTAATTGTCTAATCTGAGAAGTTGGTAAAGGGTCTGAATAGGTATTTCTCCAAAGAAGATATACAACTGGCTATGTATGCCACTGTACGTTATTAATTATACTAGAAATATGAAAACTGAAACTACAAGATACATTTCATACCCATGAGGATGGCTATACTCAAAAAACTAAACAACAGAAGTGAACAATGCTGTATAGGATGTGGAGAAGCTGGAAACTCAACACATTGCTAGTAAGAGTATCAAATAGTGCATGTGTTAGGGACAAGCCCAGCAGTTCTTCAAAGAATGAAACATCAAGTTGCCACATGACCAGAAATTTCACTAGATATATACACTCAAGAGAAATGAAACCATAGCTTCCTGAAAAAATGTGCATCATTTATAGCATTTATAGCATCATTATTTATAGCATCATTATTCATAGTAGCCAAAAAGTAGAAACAACATGTATGTCCAACCAATAAATAAACTTTGTAGAATGTGGCACATACATACTATGGGAATAATATTCCACCATTGCATCTGAAATAAACATACACTTCTCAGAGAAAGAAATTCTGTAAGCCTATAAATACATGAAGAAATGCTTCGCATCACTAGCCATTCACGAAATGCAAATCCAAACAACACTTAGATACCATCTTACCCCAGAAAGAATGGCTATCATACAGAAATCAACCAGCAAGAAATGCTGGAGAGGCTGTGGGGAAAAAGGAACACTTCTCCACTGCTGGTGGGAATGCAGACTGGTGCAACCATTATGGAAAGCAGTGTGGAGACCCCTTAAAAAGCTAGAACTGGAAATCCCATTCAATCCAGCTATCCCCCTACTGGGAATTTTCCCTGAAGAACTGAAAACATCATATCATAGTGATATCTGTGCACCTATGTTTATAGCAGCCCAATTTGTTATAGCCAGATCTTGGAAACAACCAAAATGCTCATCATCTGAAGAATGGTTGAAAAAGATATGGTATTTTATACAATGGAATATTACTCAGCTATAAAGAATGATAAACTAGGGCCGGGGATGTAGCTCAGTGGCGCAGCGCCTGCGTAGCAAGCACAAGGCCCAGAGTTCGATTCCCGGTACCAAAAAACAAAATAGTAAAAAGAATGATAAACTAGAAGACTTCATTTATAAGTGGATATATCTTGAACATATACTCATAAGTGAAATAAACCAGACCTACACGTGTAAATATCATATAGTCTCCCTAGTGTAAGAACTCAAAAGAAGAAATAAAAATGGAAAGGAATAAATAATTAATTAATAATTCCACCATTGAAAAGAATGAAGAACTAGCGCATGCTGCAATACAAATCAACTTTAAACACATTACTAAGGTAGTGGAGCACCCCTGTAATCCCAGCACCTTGGGAGGCTGATGCAGGAGGATTGCAAGTTTGAGTCCCACCTGGGCGATTTAGTAAGCCCTCTTCTCAAAATTAAAATAATAAAAATGTCTTGAGATGCCTGGGTTCAAACCACAATACCAGAAAAAAAAATTATGCTGCATGGAAAAAGCCAGGCATGAGAGCTGCATATTATATAGTTCCATCCATATAGGTGGAGGAATGTATAGAGGCAGAAAGAACCACTGTGGTTGTTCAGAGCCGGGATGGGAGTGAGGAGATAGGGCAATAACTAAAGGATATGGGGTTTCTTTATGTAGTGACAAAATGTTCCAAAGTAGACTGTGATGGTTGCATAATTCTGTGTTCGTACTAAAGACCACTGGATTGTGCATTTTAAGTGGGTATATTGTACGGTATGTAAAGACTCCATTCCTTGTGCCGGACGTGGTGGCTCACGCCTGTAATCCCAGCACTCAGGAGGCTGAGACACAAGGATCAGTGCGAGTTCAAGACCAGCCTGGGCTACAAAAGTGAGCTCAAGGCCAGCCTGAACTGCATAGAGAGACTCTGTCTCAAAAAGACAAAAAAAAAAAGAAAAAGACTCCATTCCTCCCCACTTTCATACACCTACGGACAGCCTTGCTGTCTTGAAATCTACACCTGAAACTGCTTTAAATTGGGTCAGTGCATTCCCTGACTTAGAGGGAGCTGATCCTCGCTTGAGTCTTCTGGGGCCTTCTCAAAGTCTGAAGTAATGGGCCCTGTGTACAAAAGCAAAGTAGTACCTTGGCAATTGCTAAAGCCACAGCTCCAAATCACAAGAGTTGGGAATTTAGAAAAACTTCAACCACCGCCACCGCCACCGCCACCGCCACCACCCCCAATCAGGCTTCTAGGAAAGACGACGTCATAAGCTTCTGATCACCTCAAGTGCATTCCTAGTGCACTCCAGCTGCAGTGTTCCTATTCTGGCAATTTCCCTCCCTCTCCTGACCCACCCCACCCCACCCCAACGGACTCTGCACACCGGAGAAGCCTGCCTTGCTGCTTCTGACCCAGCTCAATTGCTGGAAGCCTGGGGGCTCACACAAGAGGAGCTGAGCCCTCTGATCTGAGTTAAAAGCTTTGGGTGGGGTGCCTAACAAGCTGGGGGCACATGGGGAGAAAGGGGTTTCTTCCAGTTGAGATTACCTGGCTTCCAAGAGAGCCAGCGCTGGGAGCAATCCTTCTAATAAAGGCCTTCAGTTGAGGCCTAAAAGTCTGTGCCTCTTCCTCCAGAGGGCTAAAACAAACCTGTTGCAACATTGCTTCTTTATAACCAAGGTTTCCAGCCTGGGGGTGGAGTGAGGGAAGAAAGGTTTTCATATTAATGAATAAATGCCTTCTAGTTCTCTTTAGTATTGCTTAAAGAACTCTGAACATGCCCCAAGTCTTCTGTGTGGCTTTCCCTCTTATAAAACCCATTTCACAGATCCAGAAACTGAGGCAGCAAGGAACTTGATAACTTTTCAACTCCCAAACAGACCCTGAGGCTATGATTCTCACCATCAAGTTTACTGTCCACCTTCTCCACATGTTTCTCCTGGACTCCCATGAGGAGTCAGGCTTCCAGGCCACATTTCTACTCCAACCCCTTTCTCCGTGATGTGGCCACCAAAACACAGCCTGTCCTGATCCCTCCTTTTCTGGAACACACAAAATTGGGTCTCTAATTATACTGTATCATGTTTTCTAGTTATTTTCGTGCCAATGAAATGCCCGGCCAGATACTAAATGTTTGGGTTTCTTTTCTATAGAGGAAAAATCACCAGATTCCTTAAGATGTAGCTGTGACATGAGTTAAAAGTAACCCAGACTGACACAGCTCTTATGGAAAATAGTACTGAGAGTCTTTATTTTTTTTTTTTTTTTGTGGGACCAGGGTTCGAACTCACGACCTTGCACTTGCCCAGCAGGCACTTGTGCCTCAGAGCTATCTCCCCAGCCCCAGTACTGAGAGTCTTTAAAAACAAAAAAAGTACCTGGGTGTGGTGCTATGCACTTATGAGCCCAGCACTCAGACAGCGGAGGCACGAGCATCCTGGGTTCAAGACCAACCCGATGGCAGCCGGAGGAAAGGAAGGTACAGACAGGCAGCCCACTGACCTCTCCGCTACTGTGTACATCACAGCGGCATGCTCTCATGCCAGGGAGGGGCCTGCTTCTCCTGCTTTTACTTGGCCCAAACTCATTCTGCAGAGCATGTTTCTTTTTTTCTTTCTTCCTTTTTTAACTTTTATAATTGTCCTGCCTTGAGAGAAAGGAAAGAAAGAAAGAAAGAAAGAAAGAAAGAGGGGGGGGGGCTGGGGAGATAGCTCCGAGGCACAAGTGCCTGCTGGGCAAGTGCAAGGTCGTGAGTTCGAACCCTGGTCCCACAAAAAAAAAAAAAAAAAAGAAAGACAGAGAGAGAAAGAGAAAAGAAAAGAAAATTTTGAGACCAGCCTGTACTATGTAGTATGTTCCAGGCCATCAAGAGCTACAAAGCAAGACCCTGTCTAAAACAATCAAGGGCTGAGGAGATAGCTCAGTCGTCTAAGTACCTGCCTGGTGAGTGTAAGCACCCAGGTTTAATCCCCAGTACTGCATACCATGCTGGCCCCACACCAAGCCCTGAAATCAGGCATGGTGGTAGAGACCTATAATCCCAGTGCTGAGACAAGAGGATCACTGCCAGTCCAAGCTGCATAGTGAGACCCTGTGCCAAATAAATAAAACAATCGATATTTTAAAAAAAGTAGAACTAACCGGGCATAGTGGCTCACGCCTGTAATCCCAGCACTCAGGAGGCTGAGGCAGGAGGATTGGTGCGAGTTCAAGACCAGCCTGGGCTACAAAAGTGAGCTCAAGGTCAGCCTCAACTGCATAGCAAGACCCTGTTCTCAAAAAGACAATCAATCAATCAATAAATAAATAAAATTTAAAAAGGAAAACTAAAGGTCCCACACAGCAGTCCCACTCTGGTGTGTGTCCAAACTAAAATTAAGTCTCTATGCCAGAGACATGCCTGCACCCACACATTTATTGCAGGACTACTCATGATGCTGAGATCGATCTACCTGGGTGCTCATCAGAAAGTGAACAAAGGAAAGGCAGCACGTGTACACCCTGGGCCACTACCCATCCATAGAAGAGGTCATGTCCTGTCCTGTTCCAGCATGACAACATGGAGGAGTCCAACATTCACTGAACATTATGTTAAGTAAAATAAGTCAGGCATGGAAAGATATGTGTACTGGATGAGCTTACTCAATACGGAATCTGAAAAGGTTGCTCTCATAGGTTCCCCACTCTCTGCTTTGGACTCAGGACAACTCTCTCATGACATGATGAGAAGTTGACAGGAAAGAGTCTTCCTCTGCCTGGTAGCTCAGAGCCATTTCACCTCCAGCCAAGCACATTGACAGAGGAAAGGAGCCCTCTCTTCAGACAACTATCCACACAGACACAGCCGGTACTCACAGGAGGACACCACTTTACTCCTGTTTAAACATCATCACCAGGCATGCCTGTAATCCCAGCATTTAGGAGGCCGAGGTGGGTGGATCACCATGAATCCCAGACCAGCCTGGGCTGTATAGTGAATTCAAGGCCCTACATAGTGACAGCCTGTCGCAAAAACCACAAGCCATGAAAGGGCTCATGGTCTTCTGAGGATAAAGCCTCTCTACAGTCTGAGCCTCAGCCCATCTCTCACCACTGAGGCCCTCACAGCCTCCAGTGTGAGCCAAGATGGAATCCTTTCGGTTCCTCTCACGTATTGCTGTCTCCTGACCTTCGCCCAGCTGCTCCCTGACCCCCACATCATCTCTCCAATCCCAGCCCCTGCTTGTTCCAAGTTGCCTACAAGCCTCGGTGAGCTTCTGCTGCTTTGGCTCAGCATGAAGAAAGTAAAGAAAATGACGGCTCGGAGGAAGAGAAGTGGGCGTGTCTCACTTCCACACGCCTTTCAGGTGGTGGCCAGTGAGCAGCTTTGACTTCCCTCTTGCCCCGCAATGGTTTCTCCTGTCTGCTTCTCCCTTAATTAAGCTTCATGAGGAAGCTGTGCAGACTCTTGAAGTTCCAAAGCACAATGATTGTGTACTTTGGGAGAAGAGACGAGGGCTAGGAGTGACTCCTCAGGTTAGGGAGAGGGAGTAAGCCATGGCGAGACTTCTGGGGCTACGTCAAAAACAGTCTTGATATTCCCTACAAGACCTGTTGCCCTCCGGAGATTCTAGATCCGTTGAAGCACTTCCAAGGATGGGAGCAACCCTTGAGTTCTGTGGTACAGGAAGCAAAGACACTAAGTGGCATCCTCCAACCACTAAGGAAATGAACACTTGCTGACACTGTTTTCTCTTTTTTAAAACAGAAATATTTTTAAAGTCTTCCAATATGTATTACCTATACTATTTATTTTGAGGGAGTAAAATGTACATAGCATAAAATTTATCACTTCAGCCTCTTTATATGCTACAACTCAGTGGCATTTGGACCTTCCAAGTACAGTCCAAACCTCATAGTTATTAAGCTCATTTCTCACATGTGTACACACACACACACACACA
>PVJA010032481.1:0-24096 GCA_004027025.1 Myocastor coypus | reverse complement strand
TGTGGATTTAGAAAGGTTAATGTTTAATTGTTTGATCAATCTTATATACCTATATGTATTAATCTAAACTGATCTGATGATGAAAATATGTAATATAACCATTGTTAAATTTAAACAATAAAAAAATTGAAAAAAAAATAAAATAAAATTATTTTATTAGCTGGGCGTGGTGGCGCACGCCTGTAATCCCAGCACTCGGGAGGCTGAGGCAGGAGGATCGGTGTGAGTTCGAGACCAGCCTGGGCTACAAAAGTGAGCTCAAGGCCAGCCTGAACTGCATACTGAGACCCTGTCTCAAAAAGACAAAAAAAGAAAAAAAAATTATTTTGAGACAGGGTTGGCCTAATTTTTTTTTGTTGTCCCAAATTTATTGATACTACAGCTCAGCAATAGGTTTCAAACAGCTCTAAGGAGCATTCTGAAATTCATCCCAACAGTAGGTTGTGTGACCTGCAGGTTGGAGAGGTTGCTGGAAATCCCAAAGCTTCAGTATTTCCTTACTGTCAGGATCTACTGCAGTGATTTCCTGATCCAAGGCTGAGATCTCAGGGACATAATTATCTCTCCTTTCTCTCTCCTCTGCTGTAGCTTGATGGAATCCTGCCCAGGGCCCCCCAGAATCCTCTTCATCAGACATGTGACATAGGTGCTGTGTTGCTGTGGAATGCCTTGCTGGGGATGATGGGGATCTCTTCCCATGTGCGTTTGTTGGTGTGGAGTTTGTTTCCCAGGCACGCACAATACTTCTCAATGATGCCCTGGGCCGCCTTCTTCACTGTCTTAGTACAAATGTGGCCAATGTTGGCAGGTTCCCGGGAAAAAGCAAACAGCAGTCTGGCTAATATAAGTTGTGCAGGATGGGTGGATGGGTTTGAAGTTTTTTCTTTTTTTTTTTTCTATAGCTGGCTCAGCCTGCCCTGAGGGTGGGGCTAGCACAGTATGTGGTGCTGGGGATTGAACCTTGGTCCTTGCGGTTGTTTAAGCTTTCCTAAGCAGGTGCTTTAGACTGCTGACCCATCTCACTGGCCCATGAACTGCTGACCCATCTCACTGGCCCGTGAACTTTTGATCCTCTTGCCTCAGTTAGCCAGAGTGCTGAGATTACAGGAAGGTGCCATTATGTTTGGTTTGATGTTAACATTTTTTTATTTTATTTTTTTGTCTTTTTGTGATAGGGTCTCGCTATGCAGCTCAGGCTGGCCTCGAACTCACACTGATCCTCCTGCCTCAGCCTCCCAAGTGCTGTATTATAGGTGTGCGCCATCACACCTGCCATTAACATTTTTAAAATGTGCTTGCTGACCAGTTATCTATGAGATGTCTACTGAAGCCCTGATCTTATTTTTTAAATGAAGTTTTGGCATTGTTCTTCAGCTTCATGTCTTTTTAAAAAAATTTTATTTATTTTTTTAAAAATTATTTTATTTATTTATTTTTTCTTGTTTCAGAACCTTTGTTTATTTATTCACTCATTTTTATGGCTGGCTCAGCCTGCCCCGAGGGTAGGGCTGGCACAGCATGTGGTGCTGGAGTTTGAACCGCGGTCCCTGAAGTCGCCCAAGCTTTCCAAAGCAGGGGCTTTAGACCACTGAGCCATCCCACCGGGCCCCGAGCTTTATCTCTTTATATATTCCAGATTAACCCTTTACTACATATATGACCTGTAAACAGTTTTCTCTGTTTTTCATTCAGCTGACTCTGTACTTTTTTTGTCTTTTTGAGACAGGGTCTCATTATGTAGTTCAGGCTGGCCTTGAGCTCACTTTTGTAGCCCAGGCTGGTCTCGAACTCACACTGATCCTCCTGCTTCAGCCTCCCAAGTGCTGGGATTATAGGTGTGAGCCACCATGCCCGGCTAAATTTTATTTATTTATTTTTTTCTTGTTTCAGAACCTTTGTTTGTTTATTCACTCATTTTTTTTTTTATGGCTGGCTCAGCCCGCCCCGAGGGTAGGGCTGGCGCAGCATGTGGTGCCGGGGATCGAACCGCGGTCCCTGAAGCGGCTCAAGCCTTCCCATGCAGGCGCTTTAGACCACTGAGCCATCCCGCCAGGCCCTGTACTTTGATTCATACTTCTCTCTTTAAAAACTAGATTATTAATCTTTATTTATTTATTTATATATATATTTTTTTGCGGGACCAGGGTTCAAACTCATGACCTTGCACTTGCCAGGCAGGCACTTGTGCCATGAAGCTATCTCCCCAGCCCCTATTAATCTTTATTATCACTGAGTTGCAGGACTTCATTCTGGATACAAATCCCTTATCAGACATATTATATGCAATTATTTTTTTTTCTTAGCCTTTTGGTTATTTTATCTCTTGCTCTCTCTTATCATTATTACTACTATTACTATTATTATTATTATTATTATTTTTTTTTTCCCATGAGATAGGGTCTGCCTATGTAGTCCAGGTTGGCCTTGATCTCATAGTGATCCTCCTGCCTTCAGAGTGCTGGGATTGCCGGCATGTGCCACCACTCACATTATCTTTTCAAAAAAAAAATTTTTTTAATGGTATTTGGTACAGGGTCTACAGGGTCTCACTACACAGATTGGACTCTTGGTGACCGTCCTGTTTTCAGCCTCCCAAGTACTGGGATTACAAACTGCGCTACCATGCCTGGTCTTTTTTTTTTTTTTTTGTCTTTTTGAGACAGGGTCTCAGTATGCAGTTCAGGCTGGCCGTGAGCTCACTTCTGTAGCCCAGGCTGGTCTCGAACTCACACCGATCCTCCTGCCTCAGCCTCCCAAGTGCTGGTCTTAACCGTGGTTTCTGTGTGCCTCGGGGGCAGGACCAGCACAGCATGCTGGGGATTGAACCTCAGCAACTGTGCTCTGCCTAAGTAGGTGCTTTAGTCTGTTGAGCTATCTGGCAGTCTTAATTTCTGAACTGCCTGACAGCACTGTTTATAACATGAAATATTTAGATTTTGATGAAACTCAAGTTTCTTTCTCTCATAGCTAAGAAATACTGCTTTCTCTCTAAGGCCACAGAGATTCACCATGATCCACTTTGTATTTATTTCTCTTTTGAACAGGGTGAGAGGAAGGGTCTGACTTCATTCTTTGGCATGTGGATTTTGAGTCATCCCAGTGCTCTCTGTGAAAAGACCATTTGAGTTGATTGTCTTGGTCCCTTGTGAAAGGGAACTAACCATCTACACAAGAATTTACTTCTACATTCGGTCCTTCTGATCTGTCTTTATGCCATCTGGGCTGTGCTAGTTACTGCCTTTCCATTCTCTTTTAATCTTAAAGAATTATGAAGGAAAATCTATTGGTTTAATACTCAATTTTTGTAATACTTTGTAATTGGCTTTGTTTCTACGGCACTGGGGATGAACCTAAGGTCTCATCCAGCTAGGCAAGTGCTATATCATGAGCTGTGCCACCAGCCCCTACGGGGACTTTAACATAGGGAGAGTACAATCTCAAACAAAGGAGTGGCTGTGCAACCACTCTGTCTGTGTACATCCTATTTTCTTTTAGTTTCTGTTTATGGCAGGGCTTGCTAGTTTTTCATGATAGTAGAAAAACTTTGAAGCAAGGAAATATGCATGTCTTTTTAAAAGGTGAGTTGATTAGCTGGGCATGGTGGCACATGCCTGTAATCCCAGCACTTGGAAGGCTGAGGCAGGAGAATCCATGTGAGTTCCGAGACCAGCCTGGGTTACAAAAGTGAGCTCAAGGCCAGCCTGAACTGCATAGTGAGACCCTGTCTCAAAAAGACAAAAAAAAAAAAGGTGAGCTGATTTTAAGAAAGACACCAAATAACAGCAATAATGTAAAGACATGGGGAAATTTGGAAGGATAGTATGGATAGCATTTTGGGGAAATGAGTTAAGAAAAGACAGCGGGTCTGGCTGTTATCTCTGAAAAGGGATGGTTTAAGGGACCAGCCTCCTCCCTTTGTTCTGTTAAGTATGCAATTTAAAACATTTCCTGAAAAATGTCTCTCAGACTGGCTATTGAAGTTCTGTACATCTTTTAGAGAGCACAGAGCCACAAGCTTGGCAGGTCTGCTGTGGACGCCTCCACATGTAGACAGGAAATGGGACAGCCTCTTTCTGTCCCGCATCAGGCCCACATATGGAGGAAATCAGAGGCATCACATGCTCTGTCTCTGAGAATTGTACTGTTTTCAATTCTTTTCAATACAAGAGACAGATGGTTTCTTTCTTTTTTTGTTCAGATGGTTTCTTATGAAAGACTAATCGTCTAAATGAATCCAGGAACATTTCTGCTCTGCTCTCCATGACAAGCATCCCTCTCTCGGAAATACAGCGTCGCATTAAAAACAGACCAAGGGGAGACTGGGAGTGGAGCTGTGTGCCTATAATCCCAGTGCTTGGGAGGCTGAAAGCAGGAAGATCACTACAAGTGCAACCTGTGTAGTGAGACTCTGTAGACCCTGTACTAAACAAATTAAAAAAAAAAAAAAAAAACAGACAAAGGGGCCACTACTCTTACACAAGTAGGTTTCCTTGCTCATGAAGAACTATTTTCCTCAAAGGTACATGGCCAGGCAGGTTTTTTTTTGTGACCTGGGTGCTTCTGTGCAGAGAATAGGAAGGTGGTTCATTTTATCAATGCTTATGCAGAACTTACACAAGTTTCAGAGAAGTTCCCTGTTCCAACCTTGTGAGAGAGAAAACAAAACCAGACCTAATTTTTCCCCCAAGCTCACACCAGCCCTCAATGATAAAGACTGACATGCTAAGTGGCCCCTGAAAGTGGGCCTGCTCCCAGAGTGTGGAGCCCAACCTCTGAGAAGGCTCTATTGTTTATGCTTTTCCTGGCTCTCTGTAACTGAAGGGAGGGTGAATCCTCAGTGGGAGCATCTACCGCTTTCATGTGCACCAGAATCTCCTGAGTTATGCTTAGAATGCACAGTGAGATTTCCAAGGTCTGGAGTCTTTTTCTAATGTACTACCAGGACCCTGCCTTGGCTATTCTTGGCAAGGTCTATTCTTGAAAAGGTTACCTTAAGAAAAAAATGAGCTCTAATAGGACTTAAAAAAACAAAAGTCCCAATTCAACTTAAAAGCAAAGACCTTAATGACTAAAAAGCCACTGAGTTCCTTTCTACTCCTGTCCAGTGCCACCACAGACTGCCAGCAGCTTGCGATGGTGACATCTGTCGGACACACTACAGACTGAAGCTGCCCACTTCTAGGAAATGGAGGTTTCCAGACGAATGGCAGTAGCTCTGTGCAGAAGGCTACTGCTGGCCAGGGTTTCTTGTCTTCCTTGAGTGACCTATTTCCACCTTTCTCCATGTCCAAACGCTCCACTGCTTCTTGGCCTTTGGGCCAAGATCAAGTAGAGAACTCCAGGGCTTGGTCCTGCTGGGGCTCTTAGAAGTGGGAGTTGCAAATGAATTGTTTCAACAGTAATTGTTCTTGTTCAGGAGATGAACTTACATTAACATTTAGGAGTCAGAAGATAAATAATGGAGGGTGTCCTGAGGTTAGAAGCATGAGCATTCACATAGGTATACTGCAAGGCCTGTAGAGACCAAGCAACCTGAAGTGAATTGATGCCTGACCCCTGACCCCACTTACTGAATGTGTGTTGATGATTTCTTCAATGGAAATATAAATGACTGGTTTGCTGACTGTCACCAAGTCTGTATATTTGTCCATATTAAACTTCTCTTCTGGCTCAGGCACATTGCATGCTTCTTTGAAATACTTCCTAATAGAGGAGGGGAAATTAAAGTTAGAGTCAAATTTGGGAGTTAGAAAGTGTCATCGAAAAAGAAAATTCAGAGGAGCTGGCATACATCTATAATCCCAGGTACCCATGAGGCTGAGGCAAAAGGATTCAAAGTTGGAGGCCAACTTAGGTTGGGCCACTTAGGTTGAGACCTTGCTGTCAATCAATCAATCAATCAATCAGGTCAGGAAATGCAGTTTAGTGGTAAAGGACTTGCCTAGCATGCGTAAGTCCCTAGGTTTAATTCCCAGGACTGAAACAAACAAAAAAGGAAACTTAGATGGCAAGCACTTTGTCCTCTACCCCAACCCCTTGCGGGGCTTGTTAAGGCTTCTTCCTGCTGACTCTGGGTGTTGGAGCCCGTGCTTGAATTCTGATGGTGGAGCCAGCTTTTGAAACAGTACTGCAGTATGAAGGGCCTAAGGCCTTTTCTGTGATTCAATGTGATCAAACCATGGGCAGGTCATCTTTAAAATATTATTTCCCACAGCCCCTGAAAGTTAAATAAAAGTGCATCTATAGAGTGGTACCTCAGTTCACAAACTTAATTCATCCCATGATTCTAGTCTCAAAGTGAAGTGGATGACAGCTGAATCAAATTTCCTCATGAGGTCAACACTGAACCTAACCACTGACACACACACACACACACACACACACACACAGAACTTTATAATGTATACTAAGCATGGACTCAGTCACTGTGTAACACCACAAGACTGGTGGGATAGCTTAGTTGTCTAAAATGCCTGCTTGGGCAAACTCAAGCATAGGGCGTGGTGGTTCAAACCCCAGCACCACATGCTGCACCAGACCCAAAGGAAAAAAAAAAAAAAAAAAAAAAAAAAAAAAAAAAAAAAAAAAAAAAAAAAAAAAAAAGACCAAAAACAAAACACTAATACCTCTTGATTTGAGAGATGCACTTTATTCTACACAGCTGCAAGCACTTCATCTGCAATCACTCTTGGCATGTCTCCTAAGTGCACCTAAGGCTGACACCCCAGGAGCAATCTCCCTGCCAGCCCTGGGCTGAGGGGCAGAGTCTCCAGCAGCTGCACTGGAGGGGTGTTCTCCATGTGGCAGCAGCTTGTCCTGGGCCACTGAGGCTATGCTCTTTCATGGGAACCGAGGAATGCAAGGGATAAATATGAAGAGAAAAAGACAAATTTGAGAAGCAGCAAGGGAGGCTTTCGGTTTTGTTTCTCTTTAAATGAAAGGGATCTGGGAACATACATGGTTGACAGGAGTCATTTCTTTTTATTTATTTATTTGTTTTGTTTTTTGAGACAGGGTCTCGATATGCAGTTCAGGCTGGCCTTAAGCTCACTTTTGTAGCCCAGGCTGGTCTCAAACTCACACCGATCCTCCTGCCTCAGCCTCCCAAGTGCTGGGAATTACAGACATGTGCCACCATGCCTGGCCCAGGAATCATTCTAGAAAAAAGGAAGAAAAAGGGTCCTCTGTCAGTGGCTAAAGATTTCAAGGAATACAGACAACAAACATGGCTTTTCAGTTAGTGAAAGAGCTGAATTAGTGGCTCTCAGTGAGGCATGAGCACTTACAAGAGGATTAGGGTAACCATCTTACAAAAGGCCAGTGTTCTGCCTAGAAGGAAGTCATAAACTCACTGCCCTTGGTAAGTTCCTGACCCAGAGAAACTGAAGAAAGAAAAACTGGTGGCCAAGCATGGTCTGAAACGGCAAGTTTGTGTTTCACTTTCATAATCCACTGTAAACCAGCGAACAACCAAAGACCAATACGAGAATCACAGGACAAATGGGCCCGACTCACATCACTTGACCACTGGGATGGTCAGAGCTGCGATCTATAACACACAGTCAGGGCCATGAAGCCCCACATGCCTAATTAAAGAAGCCTTGGGAGCAGGACAGCACACACCCACGCACAGTCATCCACAAACACAAACGCTGGGATTTTCCCAACCTTTCCAACTTCATTTCCTACTGTTGTTTGCTCTTACAGATAAGGAAAATTTTTCGTGAAGGGAAAATAACCTTGTAAAAAGCGTTACTCTATTCTTAGGTTCAACAAAGCAGAAATCTGCTATCTGGATAGTGTTTTGCTAAGCACTGTGAGCTGGCAGCAAACCAGGGCGGAAGCCACCCAGAGGAAGGGCTCTGTGCAGGAGCACCAGACACCCGCAGCTCCTGACCTGCTCCTCTGTCCTTTCTCTTCCCGGCAGCAGAAATGCTGGGGCCATCTGGGATCCCTATCCCTCACCCACAATCTGAGCCCTAGGCACAGAATGCATGTTATTCCCGGTCCACTTTCTTCCATGTTTATATGAACAGGTTAATGGCTCTCCTCACCTGAATTCCTGATAGGTTTCTGATAAATAATTGTTCATAGATGAGAGATGCTCGTTTTCTCCTTCGAAGAGCTTGTTGGAGGCTGCGTGCTGAAGAACTTTGGCTACCGACCCCAAGTTTCTCCTTTGGTCAGGATTGATCTGTCCTCCGGCTGTCATATCAATGATATCAAAGCCATCAGGAGCTACAATGGCTGGGTTCATGTAACGATAGTACAGGAGGTTTCCAACAATCTGTGTGATGCAGAAGACAAAGACGATTTTAAAAAGAGAAAAAGTAAGGGTTTAGAGTGCTCTCTCTTAATAATCTGTATTTCTCAAGGGAAAGTAGAGCATTTCCGATTTGACTCCTCAAAAGGTACTAAGTAAAGGCAGTGAATATAATCACCCACTAACATACTTAACAAATCTTTTTTTTGGGCAAAATTATTTTTGCTGAAAAGTATGCACCCTGCTTTTCAAATACTCCAGTATAAAGAAGCACAAATAATGTCTAAGATTTCTAAATTAACCTCACCATGATTAATCTTATTGTTACAGTCACACATGGGGCAAATTTTTACAAAGTGGAATATTTGTAATTTTGGTTCATACCCCCGAAGAAAAGCTACGGTGAGATCACCCTTGAAATCTACCTTCAAGAGCTCATCTTCTGTTGCATCTGGGAATTTCTCATGGATGGAATTCTTCAGTACTTTGGCTATAAACCTCAATCCGTAACTACATGTAAAACAGATGACAAAAGAAAATAATGGAAAGCTAAGTGAGGAAGAAACACGCAGCAATTGTTCCAATCACTGATCAGCAGTTTTCCTAAAAGTTCAACATAAAATGAGATGATAATGGATTCACAGGACTGCCACTGATGATAATGCAGTATTTGCAGCTAGGACCAACTCATTGCTCCTTCTTTGGAGAGCAGCTATGAATCTGAAAGGTTACATGTAAACTAGCTTTTAAAATAGTAAACACAATAGGAGGGAGAACTGTCTTCACTACTAGGGCTTATCTTGCATAAGCTTTTCAAGAACTTTTGGCAAAGGATGTCAAAGCTGCCACAAACCCAACTTACGGCAGCAGATCGAGGGAGGAGATGATAGAGTTCAGAACTTTGTCAGTGACCCTTCGCAGGTTCTCAATGGATGCATCCAGCTTATTTCTCACTTCCGGGTAGGTCAGGGCTTGTTCTGTGGTCACATCGTAGGGCAGCTTGCTGGAAGTACAACAAGGGTTTTGAGTGGACCTGGGGCCTGTGTAGGGGTCTTCAGTTGTGAACTGTGAACTGGTGGCCTTCCCTGGCTCCACTTGCGGGTCTAATACAAATCCAGGTAACTCATTTACTTTTGTTTCTTTGTGGTGTTGGGAATCGAACCTAGAACCTCAGACATGCCAGGAATGTGCTCTATTATAGAGCTACACTCTTAGCCTCTCCTTTCTTTTTATTAAAGAACTATATCTATTATAGAAGAATTGCACATTAATGAAAGCAAACAATTTTTATACCTTAGAATGTATGGACCTTCCATGTTCATGGGTGTAGTGACATACATCGCATAGCTCATACATACGTGTGCATATACATGGCCAATATTTTATAAACAGAAAATGGAATGTCTGTACCTAACTGGAGCTGAAAAAAATAAATATACTTTGGTTTTTGTTTTTTTCACTATGCAGTTTCTTCAATTCATTATGTAGCCCAGGCTGGCATCAAATTTGTGGCATTCCTCCTGCCTCAGCCTTCCAAGTGCTGGGATTACAGGCATGCGCTACCACGCCTGGCTCATGACTATATTTTCTGTGCTATATATTACAAATAACTACTTATTCTATTACGTGTTATAAAAAATTTAATAATTCCTCCGTTGCTAAATATTTTGGCTTTTCCTAACTTTGTACTATTACAAACAGGGCTGTAATGAACACTTACAAAGTCTCATCAAAATGTACAGCCAGTGTTTAAATATAACTATTATAGTCAAAACCTGTTACTAATCCCTCTCAAAATACTACATGGGAGTCCTCTCTCATGGGAGTCTTAGAGTATGATGCTAAATGTGATGATTGCTGCTATCTGCTGCTATCTAGTTGGTAAGGCAGACTCATAAAAACACTACAGTGTAGCACACATTTGCAATCCCAGCACTTGGGAGGCTGAGGCAGAAGGATTTCTGCAAGTTCAAGGCCAGTCTGAACCCCTCTCCCTCCACAAAAAAACCCAAATAAACCCAAAATGCTGTGCTCCTCCTCTGCCTTACTCACCAGATCTGGCACCATGTGACTACTGCCTCTCCCCCTAAATTAAAATGACCTTGCAGGGGCCTGGTGGGATGGCTCGGTGGTCTAAAGCGCCTGCTTGGGAAAGCTTGGGTGGCTTCAGGGACCACGGTTTGATCCCCGGCACCACATGCTGCACCCTTGGGGCAGGCTGAGCCGGCCATAAAGATGAGTGAATAAACAAACAAAGGTTCTGAAACAATAAATAAATAAATAAATAAATAAAATTTAAAATAAATAAATAAAATAAAATGACAACGCAAGGTAGGGCTGGCCGAATAGCCCAGTGGATTAAAGCACCTGCTTAGGCAGATACAGCACCTGGGATTGATCCTGGGTCTTTGTGCTGGCCCCACCCCTGAGGCACACTGAGAAGGCAACTGCTACTGGGCGTGGTGGCACATGTCTGCAACCCCAGCTCTTTGGGGGGCTGAACACAGGTGGATCATTACCAGTCTGATTTATGTAGTGAGACACTAGAGACCCTGTAGATCCTTACTAAAATAAATAAATAAATCATATCTTTAAAAAAAATGACCCATGCGAGGTAAATGCTTTGAATTAATTATGAGTCAGCTATGACAGCACTACTAAAAATACAAAAGAAGACTTCTAGGACATTTTAATTTAATTAATTAATTAATTAATTAATTAATTTATTTGTCTTTTTGAGACAGGGTCTCGTTAGGCAGCTCAGGCTGGCCTTGAGCTCATTTTTGCAGCCCAGGCTGGTCTCGAACTCGCACTGATCCTCCTGCCTCAGCCTCCCAAGTGCTGGAATTACAGGCATGTGCCACTACGCCCAGCTTGTTTTTGTCTTTTTGAGACAGGGTCTCACTATGCAGTTGAGGCTGGCCTTGAGCTCACTTTTGTAGCCCAGGCTGGTCTCGAACTAGCACTGATCCTCCTGCCTCAGCCTCCCGAGTGCTGGGATTACAGGCTTGGGCCACGATGCCCTGCTTTTTTTTTTTTTTTTTAACTTTATTTTATTATATATTTATGGCCGGCTCAGCCTACCCTGGGGACTGGGGCTGGTGTAGCATGTGGTGCCAGGGATCCAACTGTGGTCCCTGCAATTGCCTAAGTTTGCCTAAGCAGGAGCTTTAGACAGCTGAGCTATCTCACTGGCCCAAGGACTTTTTTAGAAAATGGCAAGATTGATGAAGTGTGTTGGAAGTGAAGGACGTATTTCAAGGGAGATTAACAGCAATGAAGAAAATATGTTTACTGTTTGTTTTTATTATGTCACATAATTCCTTGTGCAGATTGTTTTTTTTCTTTTTTTTTTTTTTTTTTTTTTTTTTTGGTCTCTTTGAGGCAGGGCCTTACTATGAAGTTAACGCTGGCCTTGAGCTCACTTTGTAGTTTAGGCTGGTCTTAAACTTGAAATAATCCTCCTGTCTCAGTAGGGGTGGGATTATAGGAGTGCGCCACCACGGCCAGTATCAATTGCTGACTCTGTTCCTTGGAGGTGGGGTGGCATGGCATGTGGAGCTGGAGATTAAACCCCGGTTTCTATGTCTGCCTAAGCAGGCACTTTGTTTCACTGAGCTATCTGGCCGACCCATGTATGGATGTTAAGTATTTCACAAAACTTTTTTTTTTTAATTTTATTTTAAATGAAGTAGAATGCTGGGCTTGATGACATCTACAAAGCACTACCTAGGAGAAGTCATCAACTATTTTTCCTTATATGTGGAACTTACTTGCCCACCCAAAAAGTAGTTTCACCAAAAGAAAAAAAATGTATATTACCTCAAGGTCTATGCATAGAAATACACAAAGAAGAAAGAAGAAAGGAAATTACAGGAGCTGAACCACTTGAGATCAACTGGTTTTACCATTTGAAGACATCACTTAGTGTCAGTCAAGATGACAAAAGGTCTAAGAAAAGTGGTCTGTGTGAGTTTGCTAAACGAAGACCAATTTTGGATTGCAAATAACTCTTTGGATCTTTGGCTTAGATTTTAAGAGTTTACAGATGTGTGCATGTGCAGATGACTACGGAGCAGCATCCTGCCCTTGGTACCTGGCCTCTCCGGTCTGTGTTTCTAGTTGGTTCACCCAAGCCTTGTACACCTCAACGGGGCTGGTGTTGATGACCAGGGACTTGTCCTCGATGATCTCCTTTACCACTGGAGCCAGCAGCTGGCGCAGGGTGTTTTGTCCCCGTGCTCCTCTGTTGAAGCTGACGACCATCTTGATGACGGTGGGGTTACCAGTAACAATGTCCTGTACCTGGTCCACCTTTGACCTAAAGAAAGCCCCAGCCAGAATAAGATGGTTTGCTACTATGTACGGCTTTATACGATGTGTACTCTCTCTGGCAGACAAGAACTTTGTGAAGTGATTTTTTTCTCAAGGAAGATCAACACTGGTGCATTTGAAAAGCATCTGTTTAGATGATGTGTGTTTATCTGGGCAAGTTAAGGACCTAAAAATAAAGGTCCCAGTCTCCACTTCAATCAGGAAGGCAGACAGGAGTTGAAAGTAGACGAAAACTAACAACACCGAGTGACACTGTACAAGTAGCGTCCCCTTCTATTTACCAGATTTTAAAAATAACTCTTGTTTATATGAGCTGTTCCTATGTCTTCAGACCCCAATTCAGCCCACCATCCTGGCCATGACGCACAGTCACTGGGCCCTCCGTGACTTCTTCCCTCTCTGTCCCCCCACCCCGCCCTAACCTCTGGAAGCCCCAACCCCTCCTGGTGCTCTTCTCCCAGCCCCACTTCCTTTTACTTTAGGGTCTAACTGTCCTCCTCTGGTTCTTATCTTACCCAGTCACTCCTTTCCATTGCCTTTGCTGATTCTTCTTTCCAATTTAAAATTCCATTTTTTCATGCTTTAGATTAATTGTATGTGCTTCAGGGGCAGGTGGGATGAAACTAGAGCTTCTGCCCTACCCATACTGTGCTCTCAGAGTTCACTTGTCACTCACATGCTTTTTGGCCACCATTTCTTTGGGATCTATCCTCTGATCTCAATTTCTAACTCCTATCTCCTCTCTGGGGCCAGTCTGGACTCTAACTTTTTTTTTTTTTTTTTTTTTTTTGGTGGGACCAGGGTTCAAACTCACGACCTTGTACTTGGCAGGCAGGCCCTTGTGCCATGGTGCTATCTCCACAGCCCCAGTCTGGACTTTCTGATGTTCTCCGCCTATACCTCAAACACAATGTGCTAAAGATCCAGACTTCTGATGTTCCTTCTGATGTCCGCATGTCTTTGAACTGTGTAAATTTAATCCAGTCCACACACAATAGGCAGATCCATCTTCTCAAAAACTAGTGTGTTCACATCAGTTTCCTAATCAGAAACACTTCCTGTTCCTCAGAAAGTAAGCAAGGCCTCAACTACTGGCTCTCAGTCTCTCTAGCATTACCTCCTGCTACTCATCAAACCATACACTGCCCAGATTCATCTATGTTCTTTCTTATACTTGTGCCCATATTGTCCTAACACTAGTGGAACTTATTCCCCCCTTTGTGATTTAGTCTTACTAAAACTGTAACAGTTCTCCAGAGCTTAAGGGTCAAGTGGCTCCTTTTCCATAAAATGACTTTCAGTCAAAATAGATGGATTGTTTCTTTCCATCTGTTTAAACCTATCACATTGTATATGTATTTATTCAGACCAGCCGCATTCCACTAGGCGATGCTACTTCTCATGAGTCTGACCTTTTCTGGCTTACTGACCTGGATGCAGGGCTAGCTGGCTGGCTGGCTGGCTGGCCCCTGTGCTTTGAAACCCCTACAAACTGGCTCAGCTTAAAGTTCAAGAAGGTAGGAAGGCAATTAAGGTCCACCATGACATAGGACATGTTGCATGCAATATTTTGGAAGCTCTGCTTATTCCAGTTACCTGCACATACTTTTTTCACATTAAGAAAATAAAATTAGCAAAAGCAGCTACAGTTCTCATAAGGGCAGACTATTTAGAAGCGAACATGACTTCATGTCATTCAGATGATAAGTAAATATTCTCATTGATTTTGAATAAGCTTTTGGTTTCCAGTTTTTGTCAACATGCAGAATTACTGAAAGTTAGGGATTATTGGTGAGAGAAAACTGCACCTAAATAAAGCTCTCAGCTTATAACAATTTCAACCATCTACAGAGATTCCATTTCAATCTCAAGAACTTTGATTTATTTAATATGTGTAGATAACATATCACAGTAGTTTAAAAATTATTTTAGTAAATGTGAGAAAATGTCCACTAAGAAAAGGAGCTGAGCATTGGTACTCTTACATACACATTGGTATACGTACTTTATTTCTTCCTCCAGAGCAGTTTTGAAAAGCTTGAGGAGCAGGTATTCTTCTCGTTGATTAGAGGCATAATTGTACAGTGTAAAAATAACAGTGTCCATAAATTTAGTGGACTTGTTCTGTGGCATCTGGAAGATCAGCTTGGCTAAGTATAAAGGGTTGGTCTAAATGGAAACAGGAAAGAAGGAAACAAAACAGCCCCCCAAGCTATCAGTTAATACATTATTAAAGTGGTACCTGATTCCCAGCTCTCCAGGGACTAAATGTTATTAAAAGCAAACAGACAAATACCTGCCCCACAACAAGACTTTAAAGGTATTGGCTGATAGTGTAACATGGGAAGTTATAATAGAAAGCTATGATAGGAGTTAAATGTTATACAGTATATATTTTCTGTATAATATGTACATATACTGTGCACTGTATACCACTTGGAGCCATATATTAAAATTTTTCTTTTGTACAGATGAAGAAGACAGTAGAGCAAACCCACAGAATCCGGTATCCCAGGGGGACTGCTAAGAACTGGCTGAGGCCCCAGATCCAGAGACTGACCTGGAAGGACTGATGGATGATTAAAGGAAGCAGATCACATTTCCGGGAGCCTAAAAGGCGCAGGAGGGAGCTGTGCCTTGTGGAGACAGTGCGAGCTCCATGTGGCTCCACGGGCAGCAAGGGAAGAGAGAGGGCATACCAAGGAGGACAGGCTGAAGGGGAGGGAGTCTCTATGAGCCATCCACTCCCACCGTGGACATTGCTGACGCCCCTGACAACAAGGACAACAGCAAGAGCAAAACAAGAATTCAAAAGCTAGCGCCTGAGGGGCCTGGCGGGATGGCTCAGTGGTCCAAAGCGCCTGCTTGGGAAAGCTTGGGCAGCTTCAGGGACCGCGGTTCGATCCCCGGCACCACATGCTGCGCCAGCCCTGCTCTCGTGGCGGGCTGAGCCAGCCATAAAAATGAGTGAATAAACAAACAAAGGGTCTGAAACAAGAAAAAATAAATAAAATAAAATTCAAAAGCTAGCGCCTGAGATGCAAGCCTCCACTGAGGGTGGGCTCTACCAGGTGCTATGCCAGCCTATGCTAATCCGAGGGAGGCTGACAGCAAAAGCAGTATTTAGGAAGCTGACAATTCACACAGAAGTTGGAGGGTCCTCTTCCTCCTCCTCCTCTTTGTTCTAATGAGGAAAGGAACTGTTTAATTCACACGCTGCAAAGTTAGCGTTCACAAATGTGCTCTAGCAGTTTCCAGAAGATCCAGTTTACTATTTAGGGTTACTGCTGAGTTCAGAATGACTGCTTGGACTTTTATGAAGCAGCAACTTCGGATGGGATAACTTTTTGACTATGTTGTAGCAATTCTAGGAAATTGTGAGAAAGGAAACTCACTCTAGGGTTCAGGAAAGAGGCTTGTTATTGTCTTTAGGTGATCCCCAAACTCGAGTCATCCTGAAGAGACAAATGCAGAGCCACACCTTTACTAGCAGCAGGCCTGTTGCTTTGCTTAGGAACCCTTGTGAAGGTGTAATCTAGTAATCCAAGCCCTTAGCTTTTCTGTGATTATTTTCATTGATCTTAGGCGAATGATTCTCCCAAAGAGAAGAAATGGTAAAGAAAAATACAAGATTCATCACTTGATACAACTCAGCAGAACTATAAGTTTGAGGCTGCCTGCAAAATAAAACAGTCAAATCCCAGTACTCAGGAGGCTGAGGCAGGAGGACTGGTGGGAGTTTGAGACCATCCTGGGCTACAAAAGTGAGCTCAAGGTCAACCTGAACTGCATAGTGAGACCCTGTCTCAAAAGAGAAAAAAACAAAACAAAACAAACAAAATAAAACTCAATCAAATGGCTTGAAACATGTTCCTGTAGTTGCTGCAATCTCTTAATGGGATAAACAACAAAAAAGTCTTAGGCCACTGACTAGAGTTTAACAATTTCACAGGGCAAATTCTGTCATGTTAAGCAAAACCAAACCTGCAAGAACCTACTTAAGTTTACGATTTTAGGAATCTCAAAAAACTGGTAAGGCATAGCGAGACCCTGTCTCAAAAAAGACAACAACAACACCAGCACCACCAACAACACCCCCCTAAACCACCTGGTAAATGTCTATGATTAAATTTTTGACTGGTGGTTGACTAAATCAGGCCTGCTAGACAATTAGGCTAACAATTTTCCTTGCTAACCATGGGCCCCTTGGTTTCCCAAGGAGGTTGCTACTGTAAAGCACAGGATTCCAGACAATTATGTTTTCTTCTCCTGTGCTGCCACACAGTGGCCATAGGAGGCATCTACATGTGTTGGGACAAGACGTGCTTTGTTCCAAGTAGAGAATTCTTAAACCCGAAATAGCACGTGGGATTGACACAACTTTTATTTATGGTTCATGGAATGTGATCTACACATGAATGGCAGTGACATTCTTAAGCAAAGATTCAGACATCTCCAGGCCTGGAGGGAGTCAGCAACCCACACAGAGGAGGCTGGACCCAAGGCTTGTTTCTCTCCTTTGGTCCTCACTGCCTACTCATTTCCTCTGTGACTAACTGTATGCCCTAATGGGGAGGCGAGGCCAAGTCAGTGGTCAAGCAAAACAAGAACTGGCCCACCAATGGCCAACCATACCAATTCTACTTGTCAGTTCTCACCACCACTCTGCATGCAATGGACAATCAGAATTCTTTTCTTTTTTATATATTTGGTACAGGGTCTCATTACACAGCTAAGACACGTAGTAATGCTCCCGACTCAGCCTCCTCAGCAGTAGGATTACAGGTGCCCGTCACTACGCCCAGTCTCAGTGGCCGGCTTAGTGCACCTAGGGTGGGAGATCAGCGTGACATGCGGTGCTGGGGATTGAACCTTAGTCTCTATACTTGCCTAAGCAGGCACTCGGTCCACTGAGCTATCTTGCTGGCCCTTTAGAATTCATTTAGACTATAGTAATGCCACGGAAATGATTAGATGAGAAGGATGGTCTGTTTCCTAATACCAGCCTGCTGGTTCTTTTCACTGAAGAAGGGCAGGTGGGTTCTCGTAAAGATCTGATTTTCAGTTACTTTAGCTTTTTCATAGCTAACAGACTTTGTGTCATTTTTAGACTTAAACTTTCTTTTTTCTTTCTTTCTTTTTCTTTGTTTTTTTTCTCTCTCTCTTTTTTGTCTTTTTGAGACAGGGTCTTGCTATGCAGTTCAGGCTCACCTTGAGCTCACTTTTGTAGCCCAGGCTGGTCTCAAATGCACACCAATCCTCCTGTCTCAGCCTCCTAAGTGCTGGGATTATAGGTGTGCACCACCCTTGTCCAGCTTTAAACTGTTTCTGACATCACCTTACTGTAAAATAATATAGTCTGTAATATAATGCAGTGTACTATAAATAATATGGACTTGGAAGTAAAAATGGCTGGGTTCCAAATGCCCGCCTTAACATTTATGACTGTTTCTCAGTTTTGTCACCTGTTAAAATAAAAAGGAAGAACTGCAGTGCTTTGTCTCTCTGGTTCCTAGGGTAATAACAGAGTTAAATGAGATGCTATGTAAGTGTGTGGAGTTATCTGCAATTCCCAACAATGCATGGGGGAAGAACCACTGTCACCAGATGTGGAAGATGCTGTTTCTCCAAAACTCACAGTGAAGCCCAGTTGCGCTCACCTGGAGAAGGTAGAACAGCTGCTGGTACGTTTCTAGTGTTTTCCTTCTCTCCTTGCTCAAGCTCTTGATTCCCTGGTTGTCAATGTTATTTAGTATTTCCATTTCTCCTCCTTTTTTCTTATTCAGCTTTTTTCTGTGTGAGATTACATCCTGTAAAGAATTTTTATAACATTATTCATTTCAACACTAAAACTCTTTTTTTTTTTTAAGAATTTTTTTATTTTTATTTTTTTTCTTGTTTCAGAACTTGTTTATTTATTTATTTATTTTTATGGCCGGCTCAGCCTGCCCTGAGGACAGGGCTGGCGCAGCATGTGGTGCTGGGGATCAGACCACAGTCCCTGAAGCCGCCTAAGCTTTCCTAAGCAGGCACTTTAGACCACTGAGCCATCCTGCCGGGCCCCTCAACACTAAAATTCTTAATCTCCTTCTTTTATACATCTCCTAAGACACCCACAGTCAAAAAGATGAATTTTCCACATTTCCTGCATAAGGAGACACAAGAACAGAAGATGCTAAGCTAAAGAAATATACTCTACAGGGGAAATCTGGCTTTTGTAATGTTTGTTCTCCAAAACTGCATTCATTTGCTCTTGGGATTTAAGGTAGCACCAAGAGAATCCTGTGAAAAAGAGCAGTTCTTTCATAAAGAGCACTAGGATAATTAGAAATCCACATTCAAAAGAAAGAAGTTAGACCCCTACCTCAAATAATAAACAAAAGTTGACTCAAAAGAGATAAAAAATACTTGTGAGGCTGAGGCAGGAGGATCAGTGCGAGTTTGAGGCCACCCTAGGCCACAAAAGTGAGCTCAAGGCCAGCCTGAACTGCACAGTGAGACCTTGTCTCAAAAAAAAAAAAAAAAAAAAAAAAAAAAAAAAAAAAAAAAAAAAAAAAAAAAAAAAAAAAAAAAAAAAAGCTGGATAAAAAACTAAATGGGAGCTAAAACCATAATGCACTTTTTTTGGGGGGGGAGGGCTAGCTCAGGCTGTCTTAAGGGTGGGTGTGGGGATCGAACTGCTGCCCCTGTGCCTGACAGGTATTGTCCACGCAGGTGTTTAAACCACTGAGCTAACCGGAAAGCACCCCCATAAAACTCTTCTAAGCAAAGCTTTTGTGACTTTGGATTAGGCAATTGTTTCTTTGGACAACAAAAGTACAAGTAAAAAAAGAATACAGTAGACTTCATAAAACTTTAAAAAATTCACAATTCAAAAGACATTGTCAAGATAAAATGTCAGCTCACAGAAAGGAAGAAAATATTTGTAAATCCTACACTGGATGTGACTGGGATCCAGGATAAATAACTCCTACAACTCCAAATTAAGAGACAAATAACAATAAAAATGGGAAAAGGATTTAAGTTGACATCTGTCCAAAAGGATATCTAAGTGGCTAACAAGCACATGAAGAGATAGTAAACATTATTATCAGGGGAATGTAGATTAGAAGTACAATGAGACACAATCAAATAGTAAATAGAATGGTCACAACCAAAAAGATAGTAAGCATTGGCAAAAAGTAAAATTGAAAAAAATATCATTAAGGATTTGGACAGATTCTCTCCTTGGTGGTAAGAATATAAATGGTGCGCCGGCGAGATGGTTCAGGTGTCTAAAGCACCTGCTTAGGAAAGTTTAGGCAACCGCAGGGTAGGGACCACAGTTCAATCCCCTGGACCACATGCTATGCCAGCTCCACCCCCAGGAGAGGCTGAGCTGGCCATAATAATAATAATAATAATAATTTAAAAAAGAATATAAATGGTATAGACATGCCGAAGAAACTTGGGAGTTCCTTAAAGTCAACATAGTTACCAAATGATGTGACAATTCCACTTTCAAGGATATACTCAAGAATGGGAAACAGGTTCATACACAACCTGCGCACAAGCACAGGAAGTATGTTAGCAGCAGCAATATTCAGGATACGTGAAAACTGGAAGCAGCCCAGATTCCACCAGTGAATGAACTGACAATAAAAGATGTGGTATAGCCACACAAGCAAATATTGCTCATCGATAAAAGATAATGAGGTACTGATTCTATAACATGCATGACTACAGCTATATCACAGATTACTTCAAAACAGTATGTTAAGTGAGAAAAACCAAGCACAATATACTATGTATGTGTGATTCCATTTATGAGATAGCCAGTATACATAAATCTATAGAGACAGAAAGTAGGTTAGTGGTTGCCAAGCCTGGTAGTAAAGGGAGAATGTATAGCTATTGTTCATGCATATAGAAGGTCTTTCTTTTTTGAAGAAAATATAATAATTCACATACTGTACTGTGAAATTCACTCTTGAAGGTAGTTTATTCAGCAGTGCTTAGTCTAATCACAATGCTGTACAATCATCACTTTAATCTATTGATTTATTGTCTTTTTGAGACAGGGTCTCACTATGCAGTTCAGGCTGGCCTTGAGCTCACTTTTGTAGGTCAGGATGGTCTCGAACTTGCACTGATCCTCCTGCCTCAGCCTCCCAAGTGCTGGGATTACAGGGGTGCACCACCATGCCTGGCTATGATAATTTTTTTTTTTTTTTTTTTTTGTGGTACTGGGGATTGAACTCAGGGCCTTATGCTTGCCAGGCAAGCGTTTATTCTACTGAGCTATCTCCTTGGCCCCTTGTCACTTTTATCTAGTTCCAGAACATGTATTTCCTTTGGAGTTTCTGGCATGAAAATATTCACCAATTACATAGAAAAATCCAAGTATTTTAAACACCACTGAATTACGTACTGTAAAAGTAGCAATTACATCTCAATTTATAAAAGCATTTTCAAAAGTATGCAATGTAGAAATTTGATATGGCAGCAAAAGGATTCCTCTAAACATTTAACAAAAATTTAAGTCCTCTCCCCCACCCCCTTGACATCCTGCTTCTTCAGCTATTTATAGTGAATCCTGGAGAATGTGGCTGAAAACCCTGTCAAAACATGGTCACTTCAAGAGCTTATAGGTCATGACCAATGGTAGATCCCTCTGACTGAGCCTACCAAATTAAGGCATCCGCAGCAACTAATGGTAAGATATAGATTCTGCATCCTTTGTTGGTAAGTACATGCTATATGAAGCACACTTGTCTTTACTACTGTAATATACTCTGATATTTTCAACCCACTTTTGTTCTACTTCATTAAAAAAAAAAAAACAAACTCTGCCGATTGTGACACACTAATTTGATTCCATAATGTTCTAATAAAACATGATTCATATTTGACAGAAGTCATTTCCCTACTTCTCCCTTGGTATGTAACACTGGACCACTGTCCCAACAAATGGCAAGAAAGTTGCTGTCCCTGAAATCTCTTGCAGTGGTTTCACCAAGCTTTATATTCAACCTCCACAGAAGACTCCACAACCAGCCTCAGGGACACATGACCTCTGTACTTAGAGGGAGCAGCACAGGTTTTGCTTTGCATGCAGTACTGGCCCTCTAGCATCCCCTGCCCATCAATTTCCAGCAGGGGCCTCTGAACAGCCAAAAATGTGCCTATCCCCACTGGCAACTACCTGTCCCAGGGAGACGTCTCAAGTCCGAGCATAGCCTAGGCAACTTAGTGAGACACTATCTCAAAATAAAACGGGCTGGGGAGGTGGCTCAGTGCAGAGGTTTTGCCAGGCAGGTGCTTATTCTACTGAGTTATCTCCCCGGCCCAGTGCAGAGGTCTAGGGTTCAAACCTTAGTACAAGAAAAATAAGACCCAAAACTACATCTAGACAAACTGCCTTTTTAGCTATAGTCTCTCTTCCTATGCCAACTACACATTCACAATCATGGTTGTTCTAAACTCTGGAGACTGCTTTATTGATGATTTCATTTTCAGGGTAATATATATACATGTGTGTGTATATATATATATATATATATATATATATATATTATATATATATATTTGGCATAAATATATGAGAAGGGTGTGGTGGTGATCACACTCAAGGGCAAAACTAAACTCCTCCCTTGGAACACAGATCTGGTGAAGACCGTCAGGGAGAGTTGTGAGAAAGGACACATCCAAGTTGGATGTAGGCCAGGTGGAGGAGTGGGGCAGGGCTGTGTAGATGGCTGCCATGTGTCTGTGGCCTGCTCCTTTTCCCCACCCTTCCTGGGACCTCCAACTCTGAAAGCTCAAGGAGAAGTGAAGACCGGTCTAGACTAGGTGACACACACAGATACTTTTTGCTAACCAAAACTTAATTTGCCCGATTCTCAATCCAAATTGAGTATGTGAGGAATATTGCTTTGAAGGAGCAAGAGAATTCAGCTTGTTCATGGTGGTTGCACATCACAATGTGCTTTGCTGCCAGATTTTTCCTTTCCTGCAAACAGGCTATCTTAGCTGTGTGTCGCTAATATGTTATCACTTTTAGGGGTAGAAAGTAGGGATCATTATAGTTGGGTGTGGTGGCACACACCTGTAATCCCAGAACTTGGGAGGCTGAGGCACGACGATTGGTGCGAGTTCGAGACCAGCCTGGGCTACAAGGCCAGCCTGAACTGCATAGCGAGACCCTGTCTCAGAAAGACCAAAGAAAGAAAGAAAGAAAGAAAGAAAGAAAGAAAGTAGGGATCATTATAAAGGGCTGGGCTTTGGGGTCAATAAAAATGTGTATCTATAAAGCGTAACTCACCTTGTGACCCTGCAAAAGTTAACCTCTCTAAGCTTCAACTGCTAAACTAGAAAATGAACTTAATAACAATTTTACTGGGTTGCTATGAAGGTTAGAAAAATAGATATAAAGCACCCATAAAGAAAAAAAAGGCTCAGAAAGGTTAAAAAGCATTCCCAAGGTCACACACTAATCTAAGCAGTGAAGTAGTATAGTTGAGTAATAAAATCTATCTCAATCCAGAATTTCAGGTAGGACTGGTTTGGACACTTGTACATGACATCACACTTAGAGATTTGCTGGTAGTTCCTTTCAAGTTTCCCTTCAAGCTAGGTTAAGTCCATGCATTTTTTCCCCCTCCTATGAATTGACTTCTATTGTCATGTGCTTTTCTCCAAACCACTGTCTTTGCTTAAGGCCAATGTGAACCCCTTCACTAATCCACCAATGTGAGTTTTTCAGTGGCAAGGCTGATTTTTAAAGAATTGTAAGGAACCATAAGGTTACTAGGAACCTAGAGTTTGTCAGTGATGATGAACCTTTTAGCACTTTCAAGAGTACAGAACAGCCCATATGCTAAGCAGTTTCACCATCACTGATTTAGGCAAGTGCAGGGATCAGGGTTTGATCCCTGGTTCTGCATGCTATTCCAACCCTGCTCTCCGGTGCTCTGTGCTAGCCATGGAGACCAGGTGTGGTGGCACGTACCTGTTATACCAGTGCTGAAAACAGGAGGAGCACTATGAGTCTGAGTTGCATAGAGAGACTGCACCCAACATGTAAATTAAGAAAAAAAAAAAAAGAAGGAACTAACCCACTTCCACTTAGTATCATTCTCTTTTCTAAACAACTTTCATTGTTAAGAAAGATAAAGAAGGTATATCTAATATTATTTCTCAAAGAAAAATCACCTAGCTTTTCTCCCCTCTGGTTACCCTGTAGTAAATTTTCTTTTATAGTAAAAGAAATCATTGTAGGTGGTATAGTCTTTTCTATTATACAGCAAACCACTTCCCTGTCATTAAATATTCTTTAAAAACATTATTTTTGCAACTAGAGAACATGCCCTTAAGTGAAATAAATCACACCCCTATGTGCAAGCATCATATTGACTCCTTAGTGTGAGAACCTGAGTGAGAAAAATGGAATCTGAAGGGTACAATAGACACAGGGAAAAAGGAATGAACTTATTTAAAAAAAAAAAAAAAAAAAAAAA
>PVJA010032480.1:0-24086 GCA_004027025.1 Myocastor coypus | reverse complement strand
CCCAGGCTGGTCTCGAACTCGCACCAATCCTCCTGCCTCAGCCTCCCGAGTGCTGGGATTACAGGCGTGAGCCACCACGCCCGGCTAGATCTCAGTTTTAATAAAGATGAATGACCACTTCCCCCACTGAAGATAGCAGACCTGAAACATAATCAATGTGCTACTCAGAAGCTCACTCATCTTTTTGAGGAAGGTTGTCACTCTGAGGCCTTGGTGTTAGTTTTGGCTGATAATCTTCCTGCAGGAGCTACATGCTGGTTTCAATGAGCTTTGTTCTCTCTGCTGTCACTGTACCATGCACACTCCACTGTAAAGGTCACTGCCCAAGTTTACAGTGACTAACTAGAAAAGACACTCTGATAATCTAAAGGACCGATCAAACTGTCTAACCACCTAGGGTTTCCTTTGTGTATCTTGAAACACTGGTAAGTGGAGCCGGTGTTTCTTGCTCCAATATATTGTGGTAAGAAAAAAAGTTCAGTTCCCTTTGGCAGAAGTTTGAAGTAATATTTATTGGCTATCCATAAAATGGCTTTAAAGATCTTCTCTCAGGTGGAACCCCTCTTGAATGTTATTGTAGGCCCTGGGACAAAGTAGTGGCTTAGATCTGGAGAAAGAATTACATTCTTCCACTGTTCTGGTTTTAATTTCAGTCTTTAGGCTATTGTTATTTTTCTCTGGTTAAATCGAGTAATACACTTTGCTTTCCCATTTATTGCCTCTGTTGCTGTTGCCCATTTAGGATGCTAAAAAAATAATAGGATGAGCAGACTGAAACATCATCCATTTATTTTTCGCAGAGGCTCAGGGGTCCAGGACAAAAACAAAACAAAACAAAACAAAACAAAACAAAACAAAACAAAACAAAAAAACCCTGGTAAATTGGTGCCAGGTGAGGCTCACATAACACAGTGCCTTTCCTTTCTCTGAGCCCTCCCTTGATGGGGGAAGCAAGCTTGTGATCCCTTACAGGACCACTGACCCAATCGTGAGGACTCCATGGACATGAAGATCTAATTACCCTGAAGACCCCACCTTATAGTACCATCACGGTGGAGGTGGTGCTGCAACGTGTGAATTTGAGGAAAGTCTCACATGAACACACAGACTGAAGCATGTGTGTCACTCGGAACTATAGCTTGCATTCATTTTCTATCGTTTAAGCACCACATGAAATCTCAGCATCATCTAATATTCTCATAGGAAGCTTGTCAAATCAGGATATTTTGTCCTCTTGTGGCAGGGCTATTCTTTCATTTACAGTTTAGGTCTAATTTTTAGCATTTTCAGTCTTCCAGCTGAAATACATGAGTCGTTTTAAATGTTGCCATGGAATAGCGTTGACATTTCCATACTGAATCAGGTTGATGCTTACCAGAAGTACACCATTGACTTCTGCAGCAATTCAATTACCTTGGACCAAAGGGTCAGTATCACAGCCACCACCCAACTCAGATGCCACATGGACCTAATGCAGGGCATTGCCTTAAATGTGTAACTTCTTAAACTCAGCATTGCCTAGGGTTTAGTAGTTGTAATGCTATTACATGTTGAGATAGTATCAATATTCAAATTTTAACTACAAAAAGATTGGGTTCACTTCTGACTGATAAATGGCTCAATTTCAGAATCCTATGAGGAAAATTTTCCAACTGTATCGGCATGAATGCTTTGATTTCTCCAAAAGTCAGAACATGATTTTCTTGCCAAATGGTTATATACAAGAATTAATGAAGGAATATACGTGTTTTCTATAACTGAGGGTATAAAACCCACCAATTTTATGATGAGGAGACACAGGTTCAAGAGGATACATTGAGTAAGTGATAATTGCGGTGTGATGGTTTGTGTCTAGTGTGGGTGTGAGTGCTGCTGGCTTAATGGCTGTGAGTGATACCGCTGCCTGGGCCTAGTTGCCTAAATATATCATAAGGAGGAGAGAGAGAGCGTTGCTGCTCCTGCAGCTGCTACTCCTCCTTCCTTTTGTTCTTTGCTGTTTTCTGCTGCCAGGAACAGCTACCCTCATGTGCCGCTATGCCTTGGAGCAGCCAAGTATGGATTGAAACCTCCACGAACTGTGAGCTAAATTAACTTTTCAGGAGAATAAAATATTGCAGCCGTTAAGTGATGTGTTTTATGTCATATCTTGAAAAAGAGATGTCAATACTTATGTTGATATTAGTAGGCAGTTCAACTGAGTTCTGGGCTGGGATTCTGAAATTTGAGCCAGATTCTTAGCAGGTGAATTGTAGAGTCGCATGGAGCAAGCAAGGTTTTCGCTTTTGAATATTTCTTCTCCTTTGCTATCTCTTTTACTAGGCTGCAAATGGCTAGGCTCTGCCTTTGATTGTTGTTGGTGATGAAAGTAATAGCTTTCCCTGCTTTTTCTTTTTTCTTTTTCTTTTTTTTTTTTGTTTCTATGGGGAAGGAGAAAAAAATCAAAATAATAACACTTTCCACTCATAGTACTGTTTCATCAAACTAACTATATTTCTTCTTACAGTTGGCTTCCGTTTCACCTTGCAAAACAAGATTATTTTCCATCCCAGAATCTGCTTCCTGCATCTTCTGTTAATGAACATCCTGTAATAATTGAAGTCTTCCTCTTTCTTTTTAACTCTCAAGATTAAAATATGTACTTAGTATGAAAGCTAAATAATTTTGGGCAATTTAGAACTGTATTCTAAAGACATTAATTAATACATTTTATAAAATGTTCCACTAAGAAGCCATTGGGGAGGGGAAACTTCTTTTACAAATGAGGAAATACATTTAGTTACTTTATAATAATTTACACACATCTATTCTCTGGAAAGTAGACATTATGTAGACCTATGTATTTAGACCTATGTATTTATATGAACTGCTATATTCTGTGTTTTTAAAAATAATGTCAGGGCTGGCAAGATGGCTCAGGTGTCTAAAGCACCTGCTTAGGCAAGCTTAGGTAATGACAGGTACCTTGGTTCCATCCCCAGCACTACATGCTGTGCCAGCCCCACACTCAGGGCAGGTTGTGCCAGTCATAATATAAAAAAATAAAGTAAAATAAAATAAAATAAAATACATAATATCAGGGTCAAAGAGTGAGATTTTTCAGGCCTTGAGCAAGTACTATACTTTGATGGCTCTCAATAACTTCATTTCAATATTCGATTGTCCTTAATAACCTAGGAAGTGATCCAAGTATTAACGTAGAAAACTCACTAGGAGACTTGAGATAGCTGATTTTGCCTACAACTTTCTGCAAATTTTCTACAGTTGGTAGAATGTGGAATTATTACTGTCCCACACTGAAAGTCAACAATGTCAAAAGGAATTACATTTTATTTACAAAAGTCCTCACATTTTCAAAATCTGCAATGAAATGTGAATACATCATTAATGAATCGACTTAAGAGATACTACTTTTATAATATGAACATAGTACATCACTTACTAAAAGCAAGAGCAAATAACTCAACAGTGGTTGGAAATAATTATGCAATAACACTTTTACAAAAACTACTGATTGTCTTAAAAATTTTAGGAGGATTCATAATGGAGCATAAAATTATATCATCAAATGAAAAGATCACCCCTAGGTTATCAGTTCTTTGAGTAGTGTTCTTTAAGTACTGCTTCTTCTTTTCTACCACTAATTATATTCGTTTCTTACTTTTTAAATTACATAAATGATATCACTTATGGCAACAGCTTTCTATACATAATTCAAATAATATAAAAGCAAGCAGGAGTAGCGGTGGGGTGTTCAATCCCCAGGCCTGCCATGCCAGCCCCATCCCCCAGGGTGTGCTGAGATGGTAACCTAAACTAGGTGTGGTAAATGCACCTGTAATCACAGCTCTTGAGAGACTGCAAACAGGAGAATCACTACAAGACTGATCTAGTAGTGAGATGGTGAACACCCTGTATACCCTTCCTTAAAATACAATCAATCAATCAATAAAAACAAAAATGATGTATCTATATGGGAGCAACTGCTATCTTTTCTCCCATGGCACTGTAGAGTCAGAGAATTAATCCAGTCCAGCATTCGCCAGTTTGATAATAAAAATTCAGGAGCCAGTTTGAAAAGGGGTTCGTTGTTTGAGATTGAGTTGTACAGCAACTACTGGAGAACTGCCTTTTAGGATTTCTTGAGAACTTCTCTCGGACTGATGGGGAAGGATATGGCCTCAAGAGACAGCCACAGAGAGGCTCGACATAGACCTTCCTGAGAAGTTTGAGCCCTTCAAATTGAATCAGTTAAAACTCTTGAGGCATAAAGGACTTTGTACTCAAAACTATAACCATACAAGACATAACATCAGGAGTAAACAAATACTATCACATCCAAGTAAGGAGTTTCTGCACAGCAAAGAAAACAACTAACAGAATCAAGAGCATGCCAAAATTTCAGTAAGTAATTTTTACATAAAAGCTTGACACATAAGAGAAATAATATAATGCAGTAGCTTACAAAATGTTGTCACATTTCAGTAGTGTTTTTAAGGGACTATGCAGGTATATATTACACCAAAAGTTCGGACTGGTCTGTGAACATCACTTTTCATAAAGCAATCCCTTTATAGGATATTTTAAATTCCACCTTTGTTTTTACAATGCTTTCTGGTGATTGACATTACTGTTATGCTCTGTGTCCAGTTGTCCTCCTATAGCCTCATGAGGTCAAGGGGCAGTTCCTGGAGTGGTGACGGATTATACTGGCTGTGGGTGCTGCACCTGTCCTGGGGCAGGTAATTTGTGTTTCAGTATAAGGAGGGTTGAGAGGCTGGTTTTGCTGCCCCATGAAAGGAAGCTCTCTGTCATAAGCCACCCTGCCTTGGAGCCAGCTGAATATGAACTGAAACCTCCCCTGACTGTGAGCTAAAAAGCCTCTCCTTCTTTCGTTATAGGTGTCAGGGTATTTATCCCAGCAATGAGAAAAAAGTAACTGAGACAGGTACTTAACAAGTATTTAAACATAAACATTTCCAGCCAGAATAGGAATGATGTGACTTTTGGACAGTGCCCTAGAGCAGTTTGTAGAACAGGCTGCTGTGGACACATGCATCCTGCTGGCCATGGTGACCCTCTCTGTGTCGGGACCCCACTTGGCACATCTTCACAGAATGAGCTGCCGCCTTCCTTTTTTATTTAATGATGGAAATAAATTTTTAGAGAAAGTTAAGTTTCATTCTTGCCAGTGGTGCTTGACTTCAGATTGCCCCACAGCCCTGACAAAATTGATTTGCTGTGTTACTATTATGCATTTCAAAATGCCGCACTATGGTTTTAATTTCTGTTTTCCACTTAGTGTGCTGAGCATGAGTCTACTGGCCATTCTACTGCCTTTTTAAAGGCACTTTTATACTAGTATTTGCTTCTTTATGCTCTTATATTGTGTTATGGTATCATCAGGTAAGATTTTCTTTTATATTATTGTGTATTTTACTCATATATATGGAAATATTTTCTGCCAGATTGTAGCTCACCTTTTCACTTTTTGAAATAGGTTTCTTTGGTGAGCAGAATATTTTAATTTGAATTAGGGCAGACTTGAAATTCTTTTATTCTAGAGGTATGATTTTGTGTATTCTATCTGCAATGTGATAACCACTGTAATAGTCCTATCAAACTATTTCAAAATCAGAGACAGAGACAGAGACGGACAGACAGACAGACAGACAGACAGACAGATGGACAGACAGACAAATGGACAGACAGACAGATGGACAGACAGACAGAGACAGAGGAACAGAAAGAGAAAACTAAGAAAAAAATTGATATATGCACACATACTAGCTTTGTTCATTTTGTTATAAATCTAGTTTCAAGTTACAGTCCACAAGGTACCCATAGGACTTATAGTAGTGAATAAAATCTTTGTCTTGGAGAGAGAGATGTTGAAGATTTCTGCCTCAGCTTGCAGTTTCATTGTTTATCTTGTTACTCAAGTTCACACAGCTTCCCTCATAGTTCCTTGTGCGGTCTTTCTGGTTTTCATTTATATGTCTCCAAGCAGTAGCCCTTTTAAATCAGTGACAGAGTTTCCCCATCTAAACTTACCCAGACCCAGTGATGGAAAAGTTACTTATTAGAGACAAAGTAATCAGTAATCTGTGTTCAACATTAAAATGATTACTATTCAAGATTTGAGAAGCTGGCTTTTTTTTTTTTTTTTTTTTGTGGGTGAGGCAGGCTCAAGCTGTCTGGAGAGCAGGTCTGGAATAGCAAGTGGAGCGGGGATCAAGCCCCAGTCCCCTGTGCCTGGCTGCGTTTGCCCAAACAGGCTCTTAAACAATTTAGCTAACCCACAATCCTCCGCCTAATTCAAGATTTGAGGCAGAGATTTTAGATTAAAATCTAAACTGACAACAAGTGCTAGGTGCAGACTTTTAAAACTGTATTCCTAAATAAGGAAGGTATTTTAAGGCACTTAGATCTTCTCTGTTTCATTGATTATTCTGCTGGAGAAAATTTGCACAAAGCTGAAGTAGAAATCTTCAGCATCTCTTTCTCTAAGACAAAAGATTTTACTCACCATTTACAAGTTCTAAGGACACTTTGGGTTGACTATAAGCTGGGAGCTAGATTTATAAAAAACAATCAAAGCTAGTTTTGTGTGTGCAATACATACGTATATATGTATATATGCATGTCTATCTATCTGTCTGTCTGTCTGTCTGTCTGTCTGTCTATCTATCTATCTATCTATCTATCTAGCCTTTCATATTCTAATGGTGATTAGACTTCACGAACTACCAAGTAAGCCTTTGCATTTGTTTGGAAAACAAAGATGCTTTGTTTTAACATTTGATGGTTGAAATTTAGGAATCCCAAAGCCATTTTCCTTTTGAGTTCCTAATATAGGCATATTTGCATATATTTGCATATATATTTATTTGCATGTATATTTGCATGTATATATACTTGTCAGTTTTCTCTTTCTGTTCCTCTCTCTCCGTCTCTCTGTGTGTATTTGTTTCTCTGCCTGCTCTCTCTGTATCTCTCTCTCTGTCTCTGTCTCTGTCTCTCCCTCTCATATGCGCCCTGGCACTCTCTACTACTTCCTTGTCTTTGCCATTACATCTCTTCCTTCACAGAAGCAAAATGCTTTATTATCAGCGTCTCAGTTTCACCATGTTTTGCTCTTCGCCTGACATTAGAAATACAGTTTCAAGACTGATAGTCAGGAAAGGGGTTTAAATCAACAGCCTAGTTATAATCAAAGCTCATTACTTCCCACAAAAGAGAGGAATGTGGTCTTCCCTGCAAGATTTCTTTTAAAATTATGACTTCTCAGGCATTTGCCTTCCACTCTAATAAGTACATGGCTCTTGATTAAAAAAAAAAAATCTACCTCACCTGAAATACATCTTCTGAAGTATATATTTGCATAGAAGAAAACCATAAAATACGGTACACTCCTGCTGACTGAAACACACTCAATATGATTCCCTGCTGACTTTCTGTATATTTCACAAACCTTTCACAGACACATGAGGAAAGTTGTATTTTCAGCTGTTTTCGCTTTTAGCAAGAAGTTCTTTAGAAAATTCAGGTCACCATTGTTCCTTATGTTCCCCCTGAGTTGAAAGGAAGGTTAATCTCTGTTTGCTCCTCTGTTGACACAGGTGGGATCTCATAAGCTGGTTGATTAAAAACTATGTACTCTTATTAAATTATAACCTATTCCAATAAATGTGACGGTATGAAAGTCGTTCAAATACGTAGCATTTACTTTCTAAGACTTGTTTCACTTATCAAATCCTGACAGTACGTATTCTACGTATTCAGGGTGGGGAAACCAGGAAACCATCACGAATATGTGAGCCTATGGCATTGTCTAAGAAGCTGAGAATGTACATGCCAGTCGTCCACAGTGCCTTCAACACCTGATTATAGATTTGACTGAATCCACCCACGGGAAGTTTTTAACACATGAGGCATCCTGGTTGCCTTTCACACTATAATGCTGATGAGACTTTATAGACTACCAAGCAAGCCTTTGCATTTGCTTGGAAAGCAAAGATGCTTTGTTTTAATATTTGACTGTTGAAATTTAGGAATTCCAAAGCCATTTTCCTTTTGAATTCCTATAAACTGTGTGTGATCCATTTATATTATTTTGTGTTTTGGAGCCCTCGTCCCACAGGATTGATCTGCTTAGATCCACATGTAGAAGTTAGGATATTTGGATCCTCAACCTTTGCTTGATCTTCAAATGAATCTCTTCTTAGTCCATTCTTTTCCCCAGTGTGCTTGATTAAGAAATGCCTGGAGGAGCTAGGAGATAGCTCTGTGGCACAAGTTCCTGCCTGGCAACTACAAGGTCGTGAGTTCAAACCCTGGTCAGGCAAAAAAATAAATAAATGAATAAAAACAGGTTGGAGACTGGGGAAAGGACCCTCTGGAGCAGCTGTACTAGACTCTATGACCTGAGGTGCAGCGCCTCGCTTCCACCATCCTCAGGGAATTTGGTGCCTGGGATCGGAGCAGTTTTCTGGCCTGAACTTACTCTGAAGCCATCACACATAAGAGCATAGGTCTAATGTGCGGAAAACATTCTTTTGGTCTATCTGTCCCTGACCTTTTATTTTGGAATAATAAATGATCTCATTCTTTAATCCATATGTTTATCTCGCATCCCAGGACAAGGAATCCAAGATTAGCATAGTAATTTTATTTTAAAAAATAAACAGTATCAATTTTATATTTATTTTAAAACTAATACATATCCTTATGAAATTATTTTCAGAATTAATTTTTATGTTGCCCTTTATAACATACAAAAGCTGAACAAAATCTAAATACAACCTCTTACGGGGGTCTCATGCATGCATCTCTAATGTGACACAGCACGTGCAGTTTTTAAAAATCTGTACAACATAAAATATGTCTTGCGAAATATATTTGCATAGGAGAAAGCCGTAAAATACAGGGCACACCTGCTGACTGAAACAAGCTTAATGTGGTCTCCTGCTGAATTTATGTAAATTCTGCAGACCTTTCATAAGTACCTAAGGGAAGTTACATTTTCAGCTGTGTTCACTGCTGTGGTAGAAGTAGTTAGAGGTAAGTTCAGCTCATAATTTATCTCCCATACATTAAAAAAAAGGTTGACCTGTGCTTGGTTCCCTGGTCACAAATGTACAGTCACTATGACTAGATTTTTATATTCTTATGGCCCCATTTGCCACGATGGCTCAATTTTGAGTGCACACATTATAAAATATGTGCATCACTCAGTAAAAATAAGGGTTTCTAAAACGCGCACGTTGATAACAGATTGACAGGGATTTATGGTGTCTCAGTGTTCTTTGTGTCTTCCAGAAAGTACCACCACAGGACAGCTTGGGAAGGGGCAGCAGTGGGGTGACACTTTCGTGAGTCTGAGTGGCATGACCACATCAATGTGACAGTCATAATTTCTGTATCTTTTGCTGCTTTTAGCGGAGATTTGAAAATTTTTCTGAAGAAAAAATTCTTTAGTATTTATAAATATTTCCTAGTTTGGATCATTACCATTTACTGATTATTTGAGCACTGTTTCCTACTGATTATGCAATGGAGATATTAGTATTTATCTTCTTAGTCTGAAATCCGATTTCAGAAGCATAAACAACCTAATGATTCCACTGAAAGTCATGCTATGGGGGAACTAGCCTCACTGAAATGTATTATGTTCTCTAATAAAGGGAAACAAAGGCAAAAATTATGCTAAGTGCCTTTGCTTCAGGGTTTAAATTTCCCTGTAATCTTAAAGTTCGAATTAAGTAAGTATTATGTTCTTCAAGTACATATTATGTTTTGTTGCTTTAAAGGATTATGCTTTGATTTTTTCTAAGACTCCCGTGATGAGACTAGACTTTTCTTGTATCTTCTCTCCTGTAGAGTACATGCCGGGTCGCATATCTGACTTCACCTTCTGACATCCATTTATCATTCTGCTATCAACAGTACAGGGCCCCACTGGCACCAGCTGGGATTAAAGGGTGTTAGTGAGCTTTCCTTGTCTTTAGTTGGGCAAATAAAGAGCTGCACTGCCCAGCCCAACTCGGTCAGCTGCAGCGCACTGTGGATATGCGGTTGGGTCCTCTTGGGTTCCTGAAGACGTAGGTCTCACCCAAAACATCATATACAGCACTGTTTTTCTTTTTCTCTCTCACACACAGACTTGTGATTAAGTTTAATTTATAAATTAGGAATGATGAGACATTCAAGGTAACTAGTAATAAAATAAAGCAGTTGTAGTAATAGACTGTAACAAGGTTATTTAAGTCTGGCAAATTATTTCTGCAATTCTCCACTTAATGTGTTCAGACTATGGTTCCCTGTAAGTAAATAAAACGGTAATAAGTGAAAACCACAGATAAGGCAGGATGACAGCCTCTGAAAACACCATGTACTCCAGCATGTAAATATAAGGTTCTTGTAAAGATTTTATTGGAACTGTCATATAAAACTATTTTAAAACTTTGTCCTTTAAAATCAATTTATTCATGTAACTTTCGTTTTTTTTTTTTTTTTTTTTGAAGAGTCTACAGAATGTTTGAGGTCTCACTCCTAGAATGCACTCGTAGTGATCCACCTGTTCATAGCCACCTAAGAGCTGGGATTACAAGTGTGCGCCACCACTGGTGAAGTCTCCTTTGCCAGCTCAATGCATCCCAGGGGTAGGGCTGACATGGTAGGTCTGGGAATTGAACCTCTGGTCCCTGTGCCTTCTTGCAGGCATTTTAATCTGCTGAACTATTTGGGCAGTCCTGTTTTCATCTTAAATGAGGACAGTAATAATGACTTGATTCCAAAGCGCAGCCCAACTTCCTGCTGTGTAGCTGCCTACCCAGCAATCTCCCTTGCAGCCTAGGTCCTAGAACATGGTACTAAACAAGGGTGCCGGGAACTCTGCTCTCAGCCCTTCAACACCACTGACCTTCTCAAGTAGAAAAAGCGTACTCTTGCATATGCAGAGAACCCACAAGCCTTCATTAAACTCGCCGAGTCTGGCTTGCTGACTTCCCTGCCCATCTTCGATAACTGTCGCCTTACTCTTCGCCTTCTTAAACCACAAGGAATAATGCAGGGTCCAGGCAAAAGCTTGATCCAGGGAACTTGGGCCTGACTTCACTAATATTTGGAAAGCTCTCCTACCTTGTTAGGAGAGGCCCTGGCTACCAACCTGCTTCCTTCCCAGGGGATAAAGTAAGCTGTTCTCCAATATATGGACTATCTCTTCTTGGTAAATGAGACTAAACAAGATTATTGAGGGGAACATCAGTGCTCCTGAAACCTTCCATAGACACAATCAACAAGCTATATTGGAAAAGGCAGATATGTCAGTCTTTAGTTTGCTACCTGGGTTTGAATATGACTAAGTAACATTGTTCCCTGGAGAGACAGAAAGAACAGGTCATTTTCTCTCTCCTACAAGGCTGAATAATAAGAGAAAGCTCTGTGAGCTACTGGGAGTGCGTGGGTGCTGCAGGACCTGGTTCTGGTTTTGAAAAAAAAAGAAAGAAAAAGCCAACCTCCCCTCTGCTGCCCTAATGGGACCAAACAATCAACCCCCAAAACGGAAGATAACAGAAGCCACCAAGCCAGAAGATTAAACGGCTACTCACCAGCACTTCTGCACTGGGGTTGCCAAACATAAGCTGAGAATTTTATCTTTTGGTTCATGAGAAGGACAATATGCGCTTTGGGGTTCTGACTCAGACTCTGGTGCCCTGGCAGAGAGCAGTGGTTTATATGACCAAATAGTTGGACACTGTGGTGGCCAGATGTTCCCTCTGCTTCTGTGCCTTGGCTGTAACTGTCACCCATGGAAGAGGCAGACAAACTAAGCTTGGGACAAAACTTTCACGTAAAACCCCTCTATTTGGTCATGACTCTGACAAACAGCTAAGGACACTAGTGACTTTCAAAGGTCAGGATATCTCAGAATAAGAGATTACTCTATAAAACCCCCAGAGTCACCAGGGAGACTGTTGGGCCATTGTACTCAGCCTCGTTTCTGCCAGCGCCAGCGGAATCCTCCAGACCCCAGCTGTGAAGAAGTCACTCAGGAACAGTTCTCCAGCAGATCTTCTCTCACTGACAAGCTGATACCCTTTTCGGACGTTACCTTGTTCACCGATGGCAGAAGCTTCATCCAGGATGGAGAATGCTGGGCAGGATATGCCTTCACCACTAGAGACCACCCCATTGAAGTGGGACGCCTTCTTAAAGGCTGGTCAGCACAAAGGGCAGAACTCTGGCTCCTCAGCCACGCCCTCCATTATGGTTTGTATCTGATTGTCCCCACAAAGCCTCATGTAAATCATGGGACTATCAAGAGTGTGGTTCCCGGGGCGGGGCCAAGGGACCAGGGCGGGGCTTGAAAGGCATGGCCAAGAGAGGTGTGAACCATTAAACTGACAGCATGCTGTCAGAGGTTCTTCCGGTCCATGCCCTGCCCCCACCAAGGCAGCGGTCTCTTGGAGGTATGGGGCGAATCATCCTGGACACAGTGGTGTAGTGTAGAGGTCTTGCTATGCAATTCAGGCTACTTTAAATTTTATGAAACCTCCAGTAACTATGACCTAAATAAACCTTTCTTCCCCTAAGCTTGTGTGTCTGGTATTTGTCCCAGCAACGAGAGAAAAGTAACTAAGATGCCCTCCAATGGGCTTGAGGGAAAACTCAACATTTACACAATTCAGTTTGTCTTTGCTGCAATTCATGTTCACGAGGCAGTATATAAAGAGAGGAGACTGGAAAATGTGTGGAAAGATTGCAAATAACAGGGCGATGCTTCAACTCCTCGAAGCATTTTAAGCATAGAATTCAGAACAAGTAGAAGGCATAAATTGGACCCTAAAACCCAATATATGCTAAGTTCTACTAAGAAACAGGACCAACTTCCATAGCAATGCTCAGGTTTAGAACTATATCCAGACCCATGGGATACTCACTGGATGAAATAATGTTTGGAAGGCATCTTCTGATGTGGAACACCTTGAAGGAGCTATTAGCTAGGAGACAGGTCTGCTGCCCCACAACTGTAAGAACTGGAAAGTGTCTTTTCTCAAATTAGCAAATCCCTCCTAGAGAAAATCACCATCTCCACTGGTAATCATGTGCACCCATTTCAGCTAGGGCACTCAGTCAGGGCAAAAGGTTGGAGACACCCCATCTTTTGAAGGGGTGGTCCTCACATTGTTGTGCTTGTTACTTGCACTGCTGTTAAAATTGCAGGCATCTTTCCACAGAGCTACCATACCAGGTTAGAAAGGCATACCTACCCACAGAACCCCTGTTTGGCATGCACTGTCCAATGGGACCTTCGAAATCCACTCAAGACCCACCTCCAGTGCAAGCTGGTCCAACCCAGACCAAGCCCAACCCCAAGCTCTACTATGCTCAGGTCACACCAAGACTGGACCACTTTATGCATGACTGAAGCTGAGGACAGCATTTAGCTTATCCAATACACTGCTGTCCCACCTTCCTGCGTCTCCTTGGACTACTCACCCTGAGTTTTGCCATTGGCCTCCCAATGGCCACAGCAACTCAGAAGATTATTACCCAGAAGACTTCACTCATGATTTTTTGTTACCTGCATAAGATGTTTTGCCAGCATTTGCTGTTTCATTTAAAAGAAAAGTGACCTCCCTCCATCCTGATTACAACCAATGCCAAAAACTGTAAGCTGCCCCTCAGTCACATATTCTGGGCACTATACAGACCCTCCTTTGCTCCCCAGGCACATACAAAAGACCTTAGCTCTTGCTCATACCCGGCTTGACCACACCAATACCAAACTAGCAGCAGAATGCTGGCTATGCCTCCCAGCGCTTGCTGTTGCCAAAAAGCCACCCTTGCCTCTTCAAGATTTGTTCATTTACCAGAACTACCTATTGCTTCAGACTTCACAGAAATGGAAAATTACCAAACCCTGGTACTCTCATCTCCTGGGCAATGTTTTCTATGAGAAGAGCCAGATCAAGGAAGTGATGAACTCTGGGATCATGTGGGACCCCATCACTAATGATGTCACACCCTAGATACCAATGCCACACTGTGAACATGACAAACTTCCAGTCAGGGGACCCTTTTGGGACACAGCAAACGTACATGCTATAGCTTTATGCTGACATTTTAGCCCTAGTGGGGTCACGTGTTGTTCTCAGAGAACTTACTGTTGCTTCACAAGTCATCCAACAATAGACATCGGATGCCTTCTCCAGAACTGCTCCTACTTTTTTAATGGATATCAAAACTCTTTATCCATCCAGACCTATGGATACCACTAAAAATGGGGCCACCTCTCCGTCAGAATGCCTCCCGTTACCTAACCTCAAGAATGGCTTCTCACAGATACAAGAAGTTTCCTGCTTCAATGGGAAAACAAACTCTGGATTCAGCCAAGATTAAATACCAAGGACAGGTGACACTTTTAGTTCGGGCTCAGTTAGCAATTTCAGTGCACATATGCCAACCAATAGATATAGAAATTAAACCCCTTATATGATCTCTAATAGTTTTTGTTCAGACACCACAGGTGTCCTCTGGCTCAGTGGCACCTCGGTGTTCTTTTGTCACCCTGCAAACTGTACTGGAACTTAGACCATGGCTTATCCGAGCTTGCGGATAAATATTGTCCCTGAAGAAAAGATGCCAGTCTCAATGCTGACATCAGCCTGGTACCAAGGAGACCCTATAGGCATCCCCTTGTTAATTAACTAGGCCTGTTGACCACAATGGGAACAGGGATCGCATTTATAGCTTTACTCACCCTCCAGTCTCTGTCTGTGTCTCTGTCTCTGTCTGTGTCTCTGTCTCTGTCTCTCTCTATGTCTCTGTTTCTCTCTGTCTCTCTGTCTCTGTCTCTGTCTCTCTTCTCTGGTTAGTTGAAAGCTTGAGGGAAATCTATAACTCCATATTAGATCTACTAACGGAGGGAGATTCTCTAGCTATAGCCAACCTCCAAAATTGGAGTGCCCCCTGGGCCTGCGAGATGGCTCAGGGGTCTAAAGCGCTTGCTTAGGCAAGCTTAGGCAACCCCAGAGGCTGCAGTTACATCCCTGGCACCACATTGCTGTGCCAGCCAGCCCCCGAGGCCGGCTGAGCCAGCCACGATATATTAAAAAAAAAAAAAAAAAGACAAAATTGGAGTGCACCAGATCTGCTAACAGCAGAGAAGAGGCATCTGTACTTCCTAGGAGAGGAATACTGTTTCCATGTTACCTGGTCAGGAGTCATCCATCAGGTAGCTAGAAATCTCTACACCCAAGCCCAAATCATGGTCTCAGGCAAAGGCTTCTGTGCCATTCTTCCGTGACGGCTCACAATCACAGCTCATACGCATTTTTTTGTCGCTGCTCCCCATTTTCCTCCTGTGAATGTTCAACCTTGGCCTGCATAGGTGCCTCACAAGCATGCCTTTGGAACCAAGTTCAAACCCTACCACACTGTCAGTATCCCAGTTGCTGGTGAGAGCTTACAGGGATTGTAGCTAGGAGTGATTCCCTCGGAGACTATGCCTATCAAGGGGCATCTAAGGGGGAACGCAGTAGGAAAATGTAATAGGATGTCACGCTGACACATCCTCCTCTCTCCCAGGGCTCGACCCCAAACTCCACCTGTCAGATAACATCAGTTGTCACTTTATTCTGCTTTAGAAGCACAAAGGCCAACAGCTTCTGTTTGATTTGCCTTTGAGCCACAAGTAGCAAAACTTTTAGTAGCCGCTGTGCCCACCAGCCTTCCGTGACCCCGAAAGACAACAATACCTCCTAAGCTTCTGTTTCTGGTAAAATAGCTTCTGTGTATATGAGATTCTACTCAGCTTGACCCGGACCCCCACCCAACTGAAATGAAGGTAGGAAACCCCTACTCTCCCAGAGCTTGGGGCTCAGAATTTGGAGTGTTTAATTGCTTTGGGCCAACCGGTTTAACAGAGCTTGGTTCCTGCTACTCTGAATGCTGAGGGTAATACTGACATTGTGTTAGTAGTTTCCTAGATTAAAGTTATATTTCAAAATATTTTTGTTATGCTCATCATTCTTATGAAGTCATGATTGATCCAGTCAGATATTTAAATAATAAGTTAGTTTTTGTAATCTTATTCAATAGAAAAATTTGATCTATAATCACTTTATAGACAGCAATGATTTCCTCCAGAATTTTTGGTACAATGAGGTAGTTGACTCCTACTCCCTGGACATTATATACAAAAAAGCATATAATGTAGTATTTTCAGTAGAAAAGGGTTTATCCATGGGAGCAGACATAAATGTATTCTTATTTTTAAATAAACAGGTACCTGTTCTTTAGTACATGATTATAAAACTCCTTCTTGAGCCAAGAACCATGGGAGAATAGATCACAATGAATGCTGCAAAATGAGAATTAGAAGGTTTATTCCATCTTGTTGGAAAGCAAGGTAACATTTGACATCGTACTCACATAGCTACATCTGACACATTGATAATATATTTAACAGACAGTTGAAGATGTCTTTTGGGATTTGTAGCTGAAGATAGTCAAGGTCTACTGAACCAAACAGTTGACATTTGTGACATCTCTTAAAGCTCACACACATGCTAACTATAATTAAAAAAAAAACAAAACAGCTTTAGAATATGGCTAGGAAACACTGAATGAGAAGTAAATGTTGATGAGCAGTGCTACCACATAGTAACTATTTTTAAGAGCAGAATTATTAATAGACAGTTGCTGATGTCAGTTTTCCTCAGAGTTGATGCCATTCCTCTACACTTCTGCTATGAAAAAGTTGATACTATTTCCATATAGTATAGATAGGGCCCTAACACAAACACACACACACACACACACACACACACACACACACACACATACATATATATATATATACATATATATATATATATATGTATGTATGTATAACCTCATAACTGGTAAAATAAATAGGCCTAGATTTCTTTTTATTTTTAGTCTGATTGGATTTCATGTCCTCTGGCTTCCTTCATCCAAGCTCCAGAAGTGAAGCATTCTTTCTTCATAATTCCGTTGATTCTGCTATGACACTTGCTCCTTAACAACCACTAGTCACCACCCTTCCCGGTCTAGAAGTGCATTTCCTGAATTCTAAGCCTTGGACAATGGCGGCGGCTGTTTAACTTCCATGTAGTACTGTCTGTTCCGAGACCATTACTGGGAAACGGCAAAAATAATGGTGTAAATACCCCATCAGATTCTGTAAGGCCAAACATTGCTGCATGCAAATTGTTTAATGTACAATTATTAATTATACCATCAGCAGACAGAGTCAATACAGTGTGCTGACATATTAATAATGTTTGTATAACAGCAGTTGTGATCATCTTGGGTACAGCAACTACGTTTAACTCAGTTTTATGTCTCCTACACCCCGTTGTGCCTCTAACCTATCGCAAGCTTTTTCTTGATGGAGACTGAATTCACAAAGAGAAAGAAATTGATAACGTTTGATCTAATGGGTTTGCTTCTCCTTTCAGATTCCGGTTCTAGCCAAAGAAAGCAGCCCGAGGGCACAAGAATCTACAGGGAACGGACTCAGTTTTATTCAAATTTTTATTCACTGTATCTGGGAAGATGACACTTGGTGGATGGTTGAGGTTTAGTTTAATTTAACATTCATTGCTGATTCATACATTTGGAGCAACGCTACCTTTTCATCTCTTTTGAATTAAAAAAATAGCAGTTGATATTAGCATTCAAAAAGACTAAATTTAAGAATAGCATATGTAATCAGAGGAGTTATTGCCTTAGTAAATAGAAAAAAAATCCCATATCACTGTACATTTTAACTCAGACCATAAAAACAAAAACTATCTTACAACATTACTTTATGGATATACAGGCCACCCGATGAAATAATCCTCTCCCTGGAAAACAAAAAAGAAAGTAAAATATAAATTGACAGAGAAGTGCATTGAGGAGCCTAATCTTAAACACGTACAATAAAAATTTTAACCAAGCTTAATTGAGCAAAGGCTGATTTGCAGATTGCACAGCCTTCAGAACTAGAAGAGGCTCAGAAAGCTGCTTGCATTAGCTTGGAGAAGAAGCCTCTTTAGGATAGACTGATTATAGTTCTTTTGCCTTTTTAGGCATGGCCTGCCTAGTAGGCATCCCAAGATTGGCTATGATTCAGTGAGTTGTTACAGAAGTGGTATCCTCAGCCTGTCAGTTAGTTTAACTACTTGTAGTTTTTGTGTTAGAATCTTCAGATATGGAGGCTTCTGACACCAAAAATGTTAACCTTATATCATTTAAGATAGAATACTACAGCCAGGGAGATAGCTCCGTGGAATAAGTGCTTGCCTGGCAAGTACAAGGTCCTGAGTTTGATTCTTGGTACCACCTTCCCCCCACAAAAAAAAAAAAAAAAAAAAACGATAGAATACTACAGGTTGTAAGAGTTAATATTATTGGAGGTATTGATGAGAAAAGCTTTTGCCAAACAAATTACATTATTTTTGTTCATATATTTTATCATTAAAAATTACAAAATTGTGTGCTTAGTTAAGCTTGCATATTATTAATAAAATAAATTTGAATGAAAAATAAATATATTGATGAATGTATTTCTTAAAAGAATTTGTATCAATATAATGCATTTTCTATGACTTTTTCATTTGAAGCCACTGATGCTCTTGTTTTACTATAAATTATTGTCCTCTGGGCTCCAAAGAACTGAAGGGATAGAGATCTTTATAAAAGAAAGTGACTTTTGTCATATTTTTCCGTGTTGTTGATATCTGTCTATGGGTTTTGTACATTTCTTATTTATTTATTTATTTATTTATTTATTTATTTATTCGGTACAGGGTCTTGCTAGCAGCTCAGACTTGGAGTCATCTTCCTGTCTTCAGCTCCCTCGCACTGGTATTACAAGCATGCACCACCACACCAGGTCTCTGAGGCCAGCAAGGCATGCCCAGGGTTCCTTGGTGGGCATGGCATGCAGTACCAGGGATCAAACTCGGCTCCTTGCGCTTGCCAGGCAGGAGCTCACGTTGTCAACCTCTCTCCCCAGCCCCATCTGTGGGTTTTGATGCTGTTACTTTCTCCAGCATGCTAACAGGTATTTTCTCAATATGGTCAGACACCAACCTGAAGGTATGTAGGGAGGGTTGGAACTCTTAAGAGATGGGGAACACTTGGAGGGTTCCAGGTCAGCTGGAGCACCTGTGGGGGGTGTTGGGAGCCTAGAGCTTTTCCCTTTCACTGTTTCTTTCTGGTTGTCATATCGTGAGCAGCTCCCCCCGCGATGTCTTCTTGGACTGACACATTGTGCTACTAGCAAGCCATTTGACCATGGACTTAGATATCCGATACAGTAATCCAAATGAAACTGCTCTTTATAAGATAATTGCCTCATACATTTTTGTCACAGTAATGCAAACCTTCTTAACAGAGGTCAAGCACCTATAGTTACCAGACCAGTGAACAGGAAGAAAATAAATTTTCTCCAAGCTTGCTCACTTCCTACCTTCACAGACACGTGTTCACAGACTGCACTAAAAACCACTCGGTAGCTAAGGGTAAGTATTTCATGCACCCCGATCCATCTAACTTTTAGTGTCTTCCATGAGCTTATCTGAAGCTCAAGTTTCTGAGCGTGCTCCATCAAGTAATCAATGATAATATTCACTCTTAAAAATTGTTCTATGGATTAAGGTTAAATAAGTTAAGCACACAAGAAACTTGTAATGACCAGTAAGAGGTTTTTTTTTTAGCTTCACATTGATATGCGGTTTTTCTTAATTGGCATTCATAATCTTGATATTCATAGCACTGACATTAAAATTTTAAGGCATGTCAAAAGCAGTGGATGAAGCAGTATTTTCTATATAGATACTTTTAGATTTAAATCACGTTAGAAATTAAGTAGGCTCTGGTAAAAGCAAAATTCTGAAACTTTAATGTTTGATGCTTTAAAGATAATGCTGTTATGCATGAATCGGTCACAATAACCTTCCCTCACTGTGAATTTATTGTATCTATTATGAAGAATTTCCTTGCCTTTATTCATATCAGACATCATGCAATAGGCTGTCTTCTTACAGTATTTTCACAACAGCAAATAACTGAATTACCTGAAAGCGTCTCCTTTTCTACATTATATCATTTGCTTTATGACTCGCAAGCAAATATACAATTATGTTTTCTCCAAATGAAGAACCTTGATTCAGTTTATTGCTCATAAACCTGTTTATGATCTGCCTTGGGGACAAATTTTTTTAATTGAGTGTTAAAATTTAGTATAATTTTAACTATAAAACCAAGCACATATAGAACTCATCATATACAGTTCTCAAAATTAATGACAATATGGACATCTGCTTCTAAATTTGTACAATGTATGTCTTGAGAGATGGCAGCTGCCTCTCTGACAGGGAATTTAGACATATTGATGGAAATATGTACTCAATGAAGGATTACTAAAATATAAGAATTACAACTTAAAATAAATCAGCCTTATCATTTTATAAAGCTGTGTTTTAATCATCTAATGGCTTCTTACTTATTTTTGATTTCTGAAACACACCATTAGTAATTTACTCCTGCTTCAGAATAAGATCGGGAATGTATGAATATATGTGAGAAAATTATGGTAGTGTTTATGACAGTAAAATGCAGGGTTATTAAAATGAGGCCCTTGAGTATAATATTCTAAAAATATATATACAGGTCTCTTGGTTCCAAATTATCCTACTAAAGCTAAAATAACAACTTCAGATTTAAAAAGTATCCACATAAAATTTTGTGTGTCACGGTTTGGGGATTTTGCAAGGGGAACAATATAATACAGGGCACATTTTATGAGCTTATTTTATAATCACCCAAAGAATCATATAGCAAGATAGTACAGCAAATATGTCCACACTGAAGACCAAAGGGTCCAGTGGAGGGTCTGGATGCCAGTATCCTGCCTGAGTCCAGATGAAGACCTAGAGCCCATAACAGCATCGCCCACAAGTCCAAATAGAGGACTGCAGTCCACGACAATGTCTCATGCAAGCGGGCTTCACAGATCTGTGCTGGAAGGCCCAAGGGTCAGTGGTGGAAACTAGGAGGTCTATGCCAGCAGGATGAAGGATCTGTGCCAGCAGGCTGAGGATCTGCACTGTGCCTAGGAAACGTCACTCAAGTTAAGTACTAGAGCTCCCCACGAAAGTATCAGTCAGTTTGCAACAGTGAGGTCCTAAGCTCCTCCAGTGATGAGGGAAGATGAGTTCCCCTCAGGAAAGCCAACAGCACAGGCCTTACCAGGAGGCTGAGCAGTGCACTATTTTTCCTGTGAAGCCAGGAAGTGACGCGCAAGATGAGGACCAAAGCTTTTCCAAAATGAACCATATCTATTCTCAGTGACAACAAAGTCCTGAATTCCTCTAACGAGAACATTTTGGCTTATCAGGACAGCCAGCAAGCATGACAAGGTTCTCTAGAACAGCCCAAGAGAACCAGAAGCTTCCAACAGATACAATGGTGTCTCCCCTTTCCTAACAACCTCCCTCCTCCTGGTCCTCCTCGTCCTCTCCCTCGTCCTCATACTCCATCTCTTTCACCTCCTCCTCCTCTTCTTCTTCCTCCTCCTCCTCCTCTTTCTCTTTCTCCTCCTCTTCCTCCTCCTCCTCCTTCTCCTCCTCCTCCTCTTCCTCCTCTTCTTCTTCTTCTTCTGTTCTTCCTCTTGGGCTGTCAGCAACAACTGTTACTTGGACCTCCCACATCAGCACCATGCTACTTCATTGCAGCTCCGTGTAAGAAACTGACAACCAGTTAGAAATCCACTACATTATTTACCATGTTTAAGGAGCCAAAGTAAAAATCCTATGCTGTTGCTTCTACTGAGACAAGATGGGAATTAGACTCAGAGGATTTTTTAAAGAAAAAGAAAAATCATTATTTTAGATTTTTCACTAAATTATGTTAGACTGGGTAATGCATGAACAATATAAATTTATTTTTCGCAATTGTGGAGAGACCAGGGTGGCAGCTGGTGTGGTATGCATTAAGGGGGGCTGTTGGCTTCCCATATGGCACTTTGGGACTTCATCTTCTGGGGGACACCAACACTATGTCCTCACCAGCTGGATGGAACAGGAGGACGGGACCCACCCACTCAAGCCCTCTTAGGAGGCGCCGACCTCATGCATGAGCGCTCAACCTTTGACCTGATCGGGTCCAGGTCGTAAGAGCTTCACTTTGTCATCTTATCACACTGAAGATAAGGTTCCACCACTAACCCAGGTGAACAGGTTCGGACAGTAGCCATCATCAAGAATGTGTTATAATTTAAAAAAGAATATGTAAAGAATAATTGACCACCCTCTGAGGAAGGGCTTAAAATTTAATAAATGTTGGTAAATGTTATCATGACTGGAACAGTGTAATGCTGCATCTCAGGGACTTAGGGATGAAAGCGTCAAATTATCAGAAAGCACCAAAGGAAAAATAAAAGATAATAGTCACATAAAAATGAGATATTGCAACTCGTGTAAGAGCAATTGACGGGTTTTGCAGTTATCCATAGCCAACAAATTGGAAAGCCAAGAGAAAAGTGAGTCAATTTCAGGTATACACAGCTTTCCAAAGTTAAAGACAAAGGCATAAGATTGAACAGAAGAGTAATGAGTCATAATTTAAACTCTGAGTTTACTAGGGACGTCATAGGTTAAATCTATATGACAATTATAATAAGTCAACCACAGGAAAGCTGAAGTCTTAATGAAAATACTTACATTTCACTCCTTAGTATTAAGGATGTATGGCCCTTAGAATAAAATTTGACTGAGCAATTTGTGACAAATTCTTTTTTTTTTTTTTGTCTTTTTGAGACAGGGTCTTTGCTATGCAGTTGAGGCTGGCCTTGAGCTCACTTTTGTAGCCCAGGCTGGTCTCGAACTCACACCGATCCTCCTGCCTCAGCCTCCCGAGTGCTGGGATTACAGGCGTGAGCCACCACACCCGGCTGACAAATTCTAATGTTTTCAATAGCAGTACACTAAGCAGTAAAATAAAATACTGTCAAAATAAAATAAAATAAAATAAAATAAAAATAAAATACTGTCAAAATTAAAATAAAATACTGTCAAAATTTGATATGGTCTCTTGTTATTATTTCATCAAATGTAAAAGCAAAATAAAGATTCAGTCATTATGTCTTAAATAAATAAGTTATTGAATCATTTGGAACCATGCTTGGCATATTCTACATTATTAGCGATTTTAATGTGTTAATTTTCAAGATGTGATATTACTAATTACAGTACAGAAATTCCAAGTAGAGAAACCCAACATCATTTTATATGTAACTTAAGCTTGAGAAAAATAGTAAATAGGACAGCTTTGTTGGGAGGAATGTTATCAAACTGGAGAAAGAAGATAGAAGGACGGAGGTGAGAAAACAAAATATTGTGGTGAAGAAAAAATACTGTGTAGCGTCGTGCCTAAGATCAAGTGGTGAGCAGTCTCTACCCCAAAAATTCAAGAGTGGCTTAATGCTTGGAAAAAATCAAACAGAATTTACTCATCAATAGATCAGATTGGAAAGAAACAGCAGGTTTAATCACCTCTTTGGAGGTTGGTTAATCAGAGTGTGGGCCAAGGTTAGCCCACTGCTTACTCCAGCAAATTAACCTTTACAAACAGCCACATCTGTTTACAGGGCTGCTTTTCTGCTACCATAGAGGTCTTTTTTCAAGGACTTTATTAACTGATAAAACTAGAATATTTTTAATCTAGACCTTCACAGAAATAAATTGCTGGCTCTCTATTCCAATAAACACCAAAAAGATTTCTTAGCAAAATGTAATGGCTATTTGTAGTAAAACAAGATTATCACAAGGAACTTACTGAGCTGGTAAAGAACATTACAAAAGTAAAATTAACAGTCTACGTACTAGTGAAAGATAATGTGCTCCTGCTAAGACAATGATATCATTTCTGTTTGCTTCCATTCTATGTTGCACTGAAAAGCCTGCTCAGGGTAATAATGCCGAGAGAGAGAGAGAGAGAGAGAGAGAGAGAGAGAGAGAGAGAGAGAGAGAGAGAGAGAGAGAGAGAGAGAGAGAGAGAGAGAGAGA